>KK901828.1:4825-59549 GCA_000696445.1 Aquilaria agallochum
ATTTAAGGTGCATTAGTTAAGAGCTTGTGGAATTAATTTTGTTCCAGCTAGGAGCTGCTGGTTTTAATGGTTTAAATTAATTCTAGATGATGTTATCTTGCTTATGATTTGGTGTTTAAAAGCTAAGAAGCAAGAGAACATTTATTTGGAAGTGAATCTCCCATGAATGCCCTGAATGTGCATTAAGGTGAAGTTTTGGTGTTGTTGTAATTGTAGTTACTTCCAAGAATAAACTATATTATTACAGTATTTTTGATGGCTTTTGGAGGTAATAATCTTGCTTATACACTAGTATACAATGCATAAAAATTAAGAGAGCAAGATTTAGGTTGCTTTTATGCTATTAAAAGTGTAAAGAACCGCAAGATAGGCAAACCGGAGATAGAAAATTCTAGGCAGTTGGTGGTTGTTTCATGGGCTGTTTTCAAGTGTTAAAATTGATAAATTTTGTTTAAAATGATCAATATAGGTGCTGGGAATAAGCTACTAAAAGATTACCTAAATTTGGGTTGAAACCGAGACAAAAAGGCTAAGTACTTAAAGCTTGCAAACTATGTTATCTAAGGTAAGAGTTATTTAATTTGTATGCTTATGTGTTAAATAAATTTGGCTATGATACTTGTATATCAAGTGGCCGAATTATGGATAAATTTAACAAGCATATGATTTGAGTATTAATGGCTATTTGAGAAGCTTTTTTGATTGGGTTTGGTAAGAAGCCAAACTATGAAGTGCATATGAAGGGTGTGAGTGCATATTTGTAAACTTATATCTATAGGCAAAATGGACCTTAATATGGTCTAATTTACGGTGAGTATGACGGGTTAGGAATTTACGATACCTAAGGTCACAATGATGGGCTAAGACCTGGATTGACCTAAGAGGGGGAGGTGTCTTTAACCACTCACGAAACCTTATAAAGGTAGCACTAACACATGCACTAAATAAGCAAATAGTTCACTCCTGTACATAAAATAAGGGATATTGGCAAATACTAAGAAGCTTTCAAAGCAGTATTTGTATGGACAAGTTGGACTTGTTGATGGCAGGACAAATGAGTAAAGGAATTGTGAGAACTAGCCACTCCCATAATTATTGGCCAATAATACGAGTTCTTAGCACTATAACTTGAGCTCAAGTGCACTATGCATATATCGACATCCTTATGGATAATATGCACGGTCCTATGTTGTTGATTTTCTTGCAAGTTATAACTCTTACTAAGAACTTTTGATTCTCACATCTCTTACATATTTTGTGTGCAGATACTGGTGGACCTGGGGTTAATAACCAATAAAGAAACTAGTTGTTAGTATTTTGATACTAGGTGTGCAGAAGTTAATTAATATTGTACATTATTATTAAGTTTCTTTCTTGCAGGTTCCTAATTACTGGAATACTAACTTACTGGCCTTTATTGTACAGAGGCAATAAACAGGGAATACCTAAACACTGTAGTGACCCATTTTTTGCAGTGTAACTCAGGTGGAATTGGATCCCAAGATTTTCAGTGTGCAACATATGTATAACACTTTTGTGTATGATGTATATATATGTGTGTGGAAGTTATGCCTCTGGTAAATGCTATGGAACTAGTATTTGTGTTCCCTAATAGCTTGTATGGATTCATGATGCATAATAATATGTTTTATATAAATGCATGTTTGAAGTGCTGACCAGCTGCATCGATTATATATTCTTTTTATGGTTATTGACCTACAGCCATAGTAAGGCATAGTATAAAACAATATTGCATTAAGGATTTAATCAATTAACAGGCCCACTAAGGACAAATTTACATAGGCCTAACACTGAATAAGTGTAAGGTTCCTGAGGTCCTATATGACTTGAATAGAATTAAGGTTCAAGGCCTGTGACAAGTAGCACCTGCATCAGTGTATCTCTCCTGTTTGATAGCTAAATTCATATTGCAAAGCAAAGTCAATTCCTCTGTTAGTAGGTCTGGGCCATCTGCAGCACTAAAAAGGCATAAAGTTGTTGTTAGAGCAATATAAACCTAAAACTGTGCATAGATTAGAATAGCAATTCCCATCGATGATCAAACAATCATCTGGAGAAAGAGAGGCTACCTGTCAAGCAGCACATCATATGTTGATCTTCCATGGCGTCCTCTGCCCATGTCATAGCCAATTCGGATTGCATCTGTCAAGATAATATTTTTGTTTATATAAATAGGAGCCTGCACTGCACACAACAAATAAGTTTCAACTGACCTGTGAGTAATGAATGGACTAAAATAAATGTAAAGGACCAAATTCTAACAAAACATGAAACCAAGCACCGATTGAATATGTTCAATGTCTACCACATCATTATATCTAGCTCTAAGGGATGATAACAGTATTTAACTATTTATACTACTATTAAATTCCACTTCAAATAAATAATACATGATGGTTCTTTTTCTCACTGAAAAGAAAATGGTGCATTACATATGACATGTCACAGTTAACTTATTACTAGTCACAACATATGACACCCAGAAAAGTATGCCCATCCTTAAGAGCAGTATCAGTTGCACCAGTTGCAGCAACATTTAAAAAGCACACCTTACATCTGGTCGCCACATTTATGGCATCTGATGGTCTTGCATCAACAATAAGAATATCATTATCAGCTGCAGGGTATAACAAAGGAAATCAAATCAACTCCCTTTTTGCCATCTGAAGAAACAGCACAACAATTTTTTAGTTACCTTACTAATGTAAATTTTTGCAAAATATGTATTAATCACTCTTTCAGTAATTCTGACCATTTTAACCTGAAATTCAACCAGAGAAGAATAATAAATAATAAAGTCAACAATGAAATACTTTACGGTACATTAGTAAGCAGAAAATTTTCGGGGTTGAAAATTCAGTAAAAAAAATAATAAAGAAGATTGATTTCACTCTCATTTGACATGTGTCCACATAGTGGCGAACTTTAGTAAACAATTGCCTTGGCAAAATCATCTCCGTGCTTCTTTCACAACCTAAATAACATGAATTGGACTCGCAATAAACAGCACGCAGGTCATTCTATCTCTATGGGGATGAATGAATTAAAGGTCACTTGGCTAAAAAAAACCTACGAAACCAACTTTTAGATGCTAAGATAGTGATAAAAGAAGAATGGACAGTACTTTCTGGTCAAAAGAAGATACTTACCAAGTTAAATCTAATTTAAGAAGATGAAGTGATAGTCATTGAGAAACTACATTAGCCTCAAGCACCGATATCTTAAAGGAGAAAAGAAACACACACACACACACACACATACACAACAGCTTTAAAGCAAAAGATGGAATGGACATTGTTTTCTAGTCACGCTAGTCAAGAACAAGCTCCTCGAAGCAATTATTTAACTTCACATAGTAAAGCAGAACCTCCTGCTTTCTTGCCTAAGGAACCTTAAAGTTCTAGATGTTTTCAAGTCAAGCAACATACAGGAGTAACTAAGAATACATAAGTATGCGTCGCACAGTTTAAGTATTCACCAATGATCTTTCCATCAGGAAATAAAGAAAGAATTAAGCCATACCTCATATCCAAGCCTCACCACCACATTTCTCAGAAACTAAAACTGATCTGGACAATTCTGCCGAAAGAACCAAGTGCCCAATAATCAACAAAAAATTAAGCAAAAGAAAAATGAAAAACTTAAAAGAAATGCTTTTAGAACGTTAATTACCAAGTTATCCTCTCCCAAAAAGGAATCTTGAAGTCTCTCAATGGCAAACTCACCTGCGACAGAAAATCATTACACCTGCCGGCAAAGTGTTCCACCCAAAATGAAAATGCAACGACGAAAACAACTCCAGACACAAATTGGGCAACAATACTTACCTACTATGATCGGTAGCAAAAATTTCCCATCACAAGAAACCTTGAGAAAAATAGTTGGACCCTGAAAACGACTCAGAAGACCTGTCCCAAGAGTAGTAAATTTGGTCATGGGTTCCCTTTCTCCCACAGAGAGGAGAGGCATTTTCCCAGTAGACTGCCATTTCACTTCCTCGGACGATCCTCGTCTCAACATGCGATAATGCGAAATCATTTCTGCACCGACACCCACCGTAAGTCTCACAAAACTTAAAAATCACCCAATTAAAAATGTTCATCCATAAATTACACAATAAGAAACAACCAAAACCACAGATGCAGTCGAATGATTAGATTTGGGGAAAATAACCTGGAACGAGGAGGAAAGCTTCAAGAAAATCGCTATGGCCGTGGCTGGAAGGGACGCCGGGACTCCCACTCGCGGAGCAGCAAACGACCACAAAAGAATCGGGAGAAGACCGGCGCCTAACCCCGCAATTCAACCGGATCGGAGAGCAGCTCGAAGAGGAAGACGAGCGGAGCGAAGACGAAATTGGAGGGGTGGCATTGGCTTGATCCGTGAAAGGTCTGAAACTGGAGAATGTACGGACCGATAACTGAGCTCCGAGCATGGCAGGAGACGGTGGGAAGAGCACGAGAGCGACGGGAAGAGTGAGCTAGAAGCCTGTAGAGACCGAGGAAGACGAAAGCGTTGTGTCTGAGAGATGCGAAAGAAACATTCAGGTTTTGTAAGCGAACCTGCGGTGTGGACGATCACGTTTTTCTCTGCCTCGCTAGCTGCAGCCAGCAGGAATCGACGCACAGCTACAAGAAAACTCCACTATCATTTTGGATTTTGGGCTGGCCCAACCCAAACCACTTCTTCCTATTGGGCTCACAACGTAATTTTCTTCTGAGAGCATGGTCTATGCCATTGCCAAGTAAACCAAAGCGAAGGGTAGGCGCACAAAGACCCACCTAGCCAACTAAGCCAAGACACTGCCTAAATGCACAATGTATAAACTGAATCTTTCAAAAAAAAAAAACAAAAAGGCTAGTATTTCCTCCATTTGGCTTCTGTAGGAAAAAAATAGCAACAAAATAGCATAAATTAATAGCTGTGGAAGGCGAAGATATAGGATGGAGCAGGATGCCTGCGAAGCCCTACAATGAAAGAATAAGGAAGAAGGAGATGAAAGTGTGGTTTTCTGTAATAGAGCAGCAAAATAATTGAATAGCAACTAACAACTAAGAAGTGACTGAAGTTTAAAATTTTGAACGAACAACTGAGTAGCAACCACCTCCACAACAACTGATTATTTTAGTCTCTCCAAAAGTAAGTCCCCTATGGGGCGCCTGAGTGGCGACTGATGCTTACGCATGACTGAATTAAATTACCTCCTTCAATTGCTTTGTAGAATTTCTCTCATAGTGAATTTGTTTTAGCATATCTCTCCTTGTGAACATATGTCATCTTAACTAAACCACATCAATTTTTGGGTAATTGTGTTTCATTATTTTCTCAAGTTTATATTTATCTTGAAGAAATTTTACTTGTGCTATACCTCACAACAAGTTCTATTCAATATTTTCAAAAAAGTATGAATTGGTCAGGTGTTAGGCAAAATGACGTTATCGTTCAAAAGTTAGAAGATATCTCATAAAAAATCTTGTCTCTGCTATTATGCATGCATTCAACTTCAATCAACATCAACACATTTATCTAGTTTATCTTAATTTGTTGGAAATCATGTATCTAATTATTATATCTAGATAATATTACTTTTATCAAATAAAAAATTATTAAAAAATTAATAAGATTATAAAAATTTTATTTTCAATAGATTGTTACATATAGATAATATTTGCTTTCAAATGAATTTGATCTCATACAAAACAGTTATAAAAATAAAAGTAAGCCATTGTGAATTCAGTTAACTTAAATGAAAATAAATTTGGTGTTAATCATGTAGTGAAGATTTATAGTTATTACCAAAAAATCACTATAAATCTGAGGTTTAATCCTTCATCACCCTCATTGGCTTCCCTCTCATGTACACAAACTAAAGAAATAAAAATAAAATTATATCTCATTTGCCTTAACAAAAGGTGAACTTGCCCCAATCTTTGCCAATTTTTTTCTTAGAGTTCACACATGTTGGTTTGGTAGCTTTCTAAGGTCATGAAAAAACAAGTATCCATCTTTTCTTATATATACATTCACACACACTCTCAACTCTACACACTCGCAAAGATATTTCTGAATAACAAAAATAGGATTAAGTACCAATTTTACCACTCAAAAGTATTGAAAAGACTAAATTTACTATCAAACTTTTAAAAGTATGAAAATTAATATTGATTTTAATTTTAAGACCAAATTTGCCACTGACGTTAGTTGACCATTAATTGACAATTAAATGATGGAAAAAATGACCGTTTTGGTCCTTCATTTTTCATGTTTCTTTTACTATTGCCTTAACTTTACCTATCTAAGGATCATGTTATCCTCTTAGGCCAATTATTTGATACTTTCGAGAATGTAAAACCTTAATAAAAAAAATTGGTGTCACTTGAATAAAAAACCAAATCAACCAAGGCTTTTGAGAGTCTACCAAGGAGGCCCTTTCAACATACCTGTTTGTTTGTCAAAGTGGGCATAGTTCCTTTGATTTTCAAGATGTGTGCTTACTATTTGTGTTTAAATTATGGGAAAACGTTGCAATTTGAGTCGATCAAATACGACATGGAGTTTGATGTGATGATTGGTACATCATTGCTCAATATATATGCTAAATGCAACATTGAAAGCGATGTTTGCATAATGTTTGATGAAACACCTTAAAGAAATGTGGTGATATGGAATGCGATGATTGGTGGCTACTTACATAACTGGAATGATGGATCTGCATTTGATTTGTTTGAGATGATGCCTAAGAGAACTACAATTATTTGGATTCAAATGATTAATTGTTTGGTGAGGCAGAAAGGTAAAGATATAGTTAAAGCAAGGGACTTTTCAATAGGGTTCTAAGATTAATATTTTTGTTTTAAATTCATTGCTAGACAGTATTCCAAGTTTGGGGATTTAACCAATGCAAGATGTGAGTTTAGGGGTGTAGGGGGGCAAAGCAGTGGCTAGATGACGTTGTCAGTGGGTAAGTGGTCTTTTTTGTCTTAAAGAAGATGGTATGATCATTAGATGAGTAAAGTTAGGGTGTTAGTAGAAGAAATGTTAAAAACTAGGAATGAAAGCTGTTATTTTCTCCTTCTGACTTAACGGTTACTTAACGGAAGAGTGGCAAATATGCCACTTTTTGTAACGTCAGTCTCAAAAGTTTAATGGCAACTTTGGTCTTTTCGATACTTTTGAGTATTAAATTTTATACTTAATCCATAAAAATAAAATAAAAAGAACTATCTATAATTTTTTGGCTGTATTTATTTTATGATTTTTAACATGGGTGTGTAGTATTTTGAGTGAAAGAAACTTGCATAAGATGAAATGGATATTTTATGCTTCTGTCATAAGTGAAAGCTCATCAACCACCTTTCCATGAATCAAATTTGTTGGATGCCATCAAGTGCCAGCATATCAAAGCTCAATGCTAACAAGTCAGCTAAAGAAAGATAAAAATATTGTAATTATTCATCATCAACTCCTAATAAATCTCAGATTTTTTTTACATAGAAGCAATATTTAAAAAATTACATTAAAAAATTGTAGGAAAATTTATCTACTTCTTAAAATTCAGAGAATTGCAAGTCGCAATTTGTAGCATCTAATGCACAATGCACCTTTGTTAAGACTTGAACTGGTTGAAGGCTAGGAAATATCTAAGCTTTAGTTGTTAGGCTACTAGCTCTAGATGAAATCTCATGTTTCAAATGTTCTATATATTAGTGTTAGGTTCATTTTAAAAAATGAAAAATAATCGGAAAACTTACAATCCCCCCCAGGGTTTTGCCTAACCTACACTTATCTCCTCCATTTTCAAAAATCTATACTTTTCCACCTATAATAGTAACCTCCATATTTTATGCTAGTAGGGCCAAATGCTTTGATCTCCCAAAAGGTTTCCAAATCATTCCAATGAACTACAAGGTTCATCCTATAATAAGTTTTTTGATAAATTTTCTGCTTCTGAATAATATATATATATTTATAAATTTACTAATAATTTTTTAATCTATAATATCTTTCCATTTTTATAAATCAAGTTTACATTTTTTTATTAATATCAATATTTACTTCATATTCTTTCATTCTTGTTAGTGAATAAAAATTCATATTCATTTTAGCTCAATTAATAAAACTAGAATAATGTATTATCTGATTCATTCATAAACATCTTATTTGGTATTCGGTTAAGGTTGATTTATGTTTTTTTCATATTTGTATCAATTTTGTACTTGTGATTAGTTCATTAAATAATTAGTTTCAAGCAAAAATTCATTTACACTTACTCTTATACTGTCCTATAGTAATTTTTAAAGTAACTTATATATAATCAGTTTAACAACTAGATTGTTCATAAAGAATATTCCATAAATTCAATGCTAATATATATTTGAAAAACTTGCAAAAAATTCCCAAAGATTTGACCTAACATAAACTTACTTCCCTCTATTTTAAAAAACCCGCATTTTACCCACTGCTAGTAACTTCGTATCTTATGTTAGTGAGCTCAAGTGCTTTGATTGCCCACTAATGTTTGCAAATCTTGCAAATCAACCATACACTTCATCTCATGTCACCTCTATCCAATTTTATATTTTGAAGGACAAATATATTTTGAAGGAAAAATTTTATTCACTTTTCAATTAGTTCAGATATAGAAGTATTATTTGTTAAGGGTAAATATATTTTGAAAACTAATATATATCATCTTTCAAGGACAAATATATTTATAAATATAGATATTACTAGTAAATTTATACATATGGAAATATATTATAGATTAAAAATAGTTAGTAAATTTATAAATATAGATATTATTCAGAATTAGAAAATTTATTAGAAGTATATTATATATTTAGGAAAAATTGAATTGGAGGCGGCATGGGATAAACCCTATGGTTGATTTGCATGATTTGGAAACCTATTGGGAAATTAAAGCATTTGACTCCACTAGCATAAAATATGGAGGTTACTATTAAGGGGGCAAAGTGTAAATTTTTTAAAATAAAGTGAGCAAGTATTGACGTGGGGGAGTTTTTATAATTTTCCCAAATTAATTCCAATCAAAATGATTAAAATTAAAAAATGGTCACCTAAATCAATTCTTAGGTGATTGAAGATATAACATGGGTGACAGCCTATAAAGTATGAAGTACTTTAGTTTTAAGGATATTCAATAAAACATCAAACATCTAAAGGGGTGATTGTTCCATCAACCTCATTTTCCTAGAATGCCTACAAACAAAACACCAAAATCTTTTGTTGCTCTACAAACCAACAAACATATATGCTAGCTTCACACAGGAAAATTGTTATATGACGGATCACATACGCAACAGTGCAATTTAAATTCTTAAAATTAAGAGACAATTCGTTTTAATTTAAGTTAACTTAATTCAAAATTACTTATTTTTATTTTTACATTTATATAAAACAAAATTCATTTGAAATTCAATATTATGTATATGTAATAATTCATTTGAAAATAAATTTTTCTAATATTATTAATTTTTTATGAATTTTTTATAGTTTTAGACATTAAAAATAAAAATTTATAAAAATTTAATAAGATTATAAAAATTATATTTTAAACAGATTATTTCACCTACATAATACTAACTTTTAAATAAATTTAATTTATGATAAAAAAATATAAAAATAAAAATAAATTACTTTAAATTAAATTAACTTAAATTAAAACAATTTGGCTCTAAAATATCACCACTAATGTTCTAGTTTAAACAGCTCAAATCGCACTATTATTGCATTTATCACCCATCAAATAATCACGACCCAACCTTTTCTGCAAATTCTGAAATGCACCTAGGTGCTTGTGCACCTATTAGATGACGTTTAGGTTCGGTTAGTTTTAGATTTAAAAGGAAATTTGAATCAATTAGGATAAATTCATAATTTTTGTGATAATTATCACTATGTTTCTTTTTATAAATTAGTAAATTTAGTAATTACCATTTAATTCCCGTAATTTTCTCTCTCCCACCAGTAATCTTTTTCTCTCGTTCTCGCACGCTCTCTCTGCTCGCTAGCTCTCGCTCTCCGTCGCTCTCAGTCGCTCTTCTCCTCCGTCGCTCGCTCTTGCTCTCGCTTGCTCTCTCCGTCGCTTGCTCTCGCTTTCCGTCGCCAATCGGTGGCCTACGACGGTACCTGCGGTGGGTTGTGAGCAGGACAAAAGGTGCGATTCCAGATTTCAAACATTTTTGGTTGGATTCGTGTGTTGTTTGTCACGATTTGTATTGTTCTGTCTTCTGAGATTGTTTATCATAATCTTGATGTATTATCTGGTGGTGGGTATGTATGATCCTAAGTTCGATTTGTATGTCTATGTGATTGTGTGTATGATCCCAGGAGCAATTTGTTTGTCTACTATTTTGTGTGAGTACTTCTGATTAATAGGATAACACATGTGGTCATGTATGCTCCCACGTTCAAAATGTGTGATATGTATTATTTGGGTTTGATTTGTATAAATATTGTATGTGTGATTTGGGTTTCGGATTTACTGATTTTTTTATTTGTATTGTCTAGTGATGTTTATGTATTAAACTGATAACTAATTGTATGAAATTGATATCTAAATGTATGCTAGTATCGGAATATATTTTGGTTATGCGAAAAACTGAATGAATAAACTTGTTTTTAAATAATTACCATATTTATCATATTATATTTATTTGTTTCATTATTATTATCTTTTCAAATGAATTCAAATTTAAAATTTTCCCATAGCTAAAAATTTGAATAAGGTTAATACATTCCATAATTATACTAATTAAATATAACTTATATTAAGAAGTAAAAGTTACTATTTATACTTAAAACTAACGGAATTCTAACAGCGTTAATTAGGTGCTTATACACCTAAGTGCATAGTCTCAAGGCTCAACCTTTTCAGATAAGCTTATGGGCACTAAGTTGCAGTTACAAAATTAATGGACCAATCAAAGCTCCACTTAGGGATGACCTATCAACATTGTTATAGTGTGAGAAGGTTCAAGGGATCTACACAGACAAATTAAGTGTACATAGGAAAAGAAGTAGGCCATAAATGCTGAAATATGTCAACACAACCACACAGCAAAGTGTATAAAACTCCGCACAAATACAAATTGCTACCACCAGAGACACAAGCACCCTAACCAAAGTGTAACTTTTGGGGCTAAAATTTGTTTTTATTGGTGTTTGTAAGGGTTTTTGAATTTTTAAAGCTAGGAAAATTTATTTATGATTTCGGGTTAGGAGTGGAGATGTAGCTTTCATGGTTGAAATTTGAGTATTTTTTTGAAATTGGTAATCTTGTATTTTATTTATTTTTAATAATAATTATTTTTGCAACTAAAAAAAAAAATAACAACAACAACAATAATACTTCATCCATCTCAAAATGTTTTGTTGCCTTTCTTTCTAAAATATTTGTCACTTTTATCTAACTATACATATTCTAAATATACCATTCACATTATGTAAGTATATAAAAGCTTATATATTCATTGTTATCGTTACACTAATTGGTAAAGGGTAATATTTGATAAATAAATTTAATTTATTATGTTGTACAATACCTATAATATTTATAAAAATTTTGAAAGTGACAAATATTTTAGATAATAATAACAATACTAATAACAACAACAACATATTTGAACACCATGCACTTAAGTGAAGAGCTTTCAATTGACCCCATTTAAACTGAGTAAATTTGTTTTTTTCTTTTTTATATTTAAAAGGATCATTACAAGTTTATAAGAAAATAAGGTCCTATTGTTGTAATTAACTGCAAGAGGAATACCAGTTTTTTTTTTTTTATCCATCTGAAGAGTGACTCAGTTTGCTTGTTTATGAGATGATCTAGGAAGTTGGGACTTCATACCTCCCCAATATCCCCTCAAGCGTTAGCCATTTTGCCGAGTGCTAAAGATAAAGTAAATAAAGTTGAAAAAATGAAATTGACCACTTTTTATGGAGCATAAATGCTAATTGCGGTGATTATATACAAGATATTAGGCCTAAATTCATTTTTCACCTTGAACTTTGTTGCTCATACCCACTTTACCCGTCAACATTGGCTCAAATCGACTCACTTCTCAAACAATGACCACTATATCACTCTGCCCTGTTGACACATTGACGTGGTTACGCGCTCTGATGTCATCTCTATGCCCAAAAATTCAAACTTTCAATAATCTAAAGAGAGTCACAATCTACACCACCTGCATCAATTTGGTCTATCATAACCAGCAATTAACGGGTAACGCGATCCTTGGCGATCCACACTCTCTTCTCCTCACGTCACTATCACCACTAGGCCATCTCAATACTTAAAGCCACTCGCTCCATCCACACCGTTGCCCATGTGAAAGCCACTTGCTCTATGTATGTTCATACTCACCCGCAACGTCCATCTTCTTGGTTGGAAAAGGGATATGATTGTCACAATGTCACTCGTACTTGAATAGATAGCTCAAAGTATAAATGGAAAAAAAAAAAAAAAAAGAATAGCACTTATCAGCAACAACTGTGGAGTAGATGTTGCGTCACCTCAGCGACCCATTGCCATTCACCTCCGGTAGGACCAGTACTAATTTAAAAGAAAGGGTGATAGTTGCAACTCCCACAAAACCACTTCCGATTCCAATTCAAGTAGAAAAGGATTGCTCAAAAAACTTTGGCTCTTTGAAACAAAAAAAAAAGGGAGAATCTTTCCTACTAGAGGCAGAAGGGTGATAGGCTACGAGGGGAAGCGGTTGAGTGAGAGAGAGATGAGCTGACGATGAGGGGCTTGAGTGGTGAAAACCAATGACTAGGGTGAAAGAGTGAAAAATCAATTACTTTAGTGTCCGAAGATGAAGGTTCTCTTTATATGGGTTTACTCGTGACAAACGTAAGGTGACCTGGGAGCTGAAGGGCAGAACATCGCACTAATCATAATTTAAAGACTGAGTTGATCCCGTCTTCAGGAAAACAAAATGGATTTAGGCAAATATATATTTTCATTC
Organism: Aquilaria agallochum; assembly: GCA_000696445.1. Classification (NCBI taxonomy): domain Eukaryota; kingdom Viridiplantae; phylum Streptophyta; class Magnoliopsida; order Malvales; family Thymelaeaceae; genus Aquilaria; species Aquilaria agallochum. Next base: position 17,845 of record KK901828.1, read on the forward strand.
CAAAATTATTGTAATATATTTTATTTTGGACAATTTAATTTTTTTAATATTTTTATATTTAATAAATTACTTTATCATATTACCTTTGAAACTATCATATAAATATTTACTTTTTCTAATTTTTTATTTACATGTAAAAAGTTAATAGTAAAAAGAAAAAAATATATAATTTTTTTTCACTTTCTTAATATATGCATTAAACCAAATAATTCAACAGATACTGGACAGAGAGAGCAACTATCAACGACAAGTACAAAATCTCAACTCTTTGTTCATGTGAATGGCATTTACATGAATACAGAGCAGAGATTTATTTGTATTTATGACAGACTAATAGTCAATTCATTTTAACTTAAGTTAACTTAATCCAAAATGAATTATTTTTTATTTTTATATCTTTTTTATTTGAAACTAATCTTATTTAAAAGCTAATAGTATGTAAGTATAATAATCCATTGAAAATACAATTTTTATAATTTTACTAAATTTTTATAATTTTTTCTAGTTTTAGGCATTAAAAATAAAAATTCACAGAAATTTAAAAATATCATAAAAATTTACTTTCATATGGATTATTATGTCTATATAATACTCCCTCCGTCCTAGTTTACTTGAAACATATTCCTTTATGGAAAGTCCCAAAAGGTTGAAACGTTTCCTCTTTTGAAAAATTTTAAACAATTAAATAATCCTTTTACACAAAACCCAATAAAGACTATTTTTTTAATATCCACTCAATCTCTCACTGCACAAAACCCAAAAAAGAATCTTTTCTTTTTTAATCATTATTTAAACTTTTACTACATAAAAAATTAAAACAAATTACATACACCTTAATCTCCGTGCCCAGTCAAATATTTCAACTAAAATGGGACGGAGGTAGTATTAATTTTCAAATGAAATTGGTCACTACTAAAATTTTGCCGTTTACCAACATGCAGTTACCAACTGCTACGCGTTGGTAAACTGAAGTCACCAACATGGAGCCGTTAGTAAATGCACGTTGGTAATCGATTCGTTGAAAATTTTTTTACCAACGCGTAAAAATTAACACGTTGGTAAATTCTAACGTGTACACGTTGGTAATTACCAACGGTCAGGAATCAGCCTTGGTTTCCAACGCGTAGTTCTAGCTATCAACTACAATGTCATGGCAGTTGGTGCGTGTTGGTAATTACGAACGGTCAGGAATCAGCCTTGGTTTTCAACGCGTAGTTGTAGCTATCAACTGCAATGTCATGGCAGTTGGTGCGCGTTGGTAATTACCAACTACTGTGCGTGTTGGTAGGAGAGTTGGTAATTACCAACGCGTACGCATTGGTAATTACCAACTTACAGCAGTGGTAAGGGGATTGGTAATTACCAACGTGCGTTGGCGTTGGTAATTACAAACTGCCGTGCGTGTTGGTAGGAGAGTTGGTAATTACCAACGCGTACGCATTGGTAATTACCAACTTACAGCAGTGGTAAGGGGATTGGTAATTACCAACGTGCGTTGAAGTTGATAATTACCAACGCGTGCGAGTTGATAGCAAGCTGTTGGTAATTACCAACTTGCATACACGTTGGTAAGTATGTTGGTAAGTACCAACGCGGATGACAGTTGGTAATTACCAACTAGTGCGAGTTGGTAAACGGCCGGTGGTAGTTACCAACGCGTACGCGCATTGGTAATGTACATTTTCAGTTTCAGGCTGGGGTTGTTTCGTGTTTTTCCCTGTTTGAAACAAGTTCGAAACGGAGATACCAATTCCAAAGTTCCCCCAGCCTTGCTAAGCAACCAAAATTACATAGATAGGCACACATAATTTCCATCAACCATTCTCTAATACAGCATAATTAAAACAAGTACATATATGTCTGGAACAAACCATACAACATTCAACGGATTACAAATCTCAGGAATTTCAACTGAGTCTTAGGTCTAACAATTCTTGTCTAAGTCTGATAACACAAGAAATCATTAAATGATTTACCTGTTTAAGATGACCATCAAGGAGTCCCGACTATCTCCTCATCCTCTGAGTCCGAGTCATCATGATACTGTGGAACTTGTTGAGCCGGTGGGCACGGAAGGTTTAACGAACGACAAATAATCTCCAACTAAGCCCGGATCACCTCCAATGTGGCTCTATTCACCTCCATCTCTGCTCTCTGTCTCCTCTTAATTCTCTTGAGCTTCCTCTCGTACTCGGCATCCCTTCGCGCATTCTTCTCCACCATCATCTTCTGTACTTGTTCGTTGAATTGCGGTGTCTGTGTGATGTCGATAGGTGGGATGACACCTAGCAGTCGACGGCCTGGTATGACACACTACTCAGATCCTAATCCAAAAACACGCCTTCTCCTTCTCCCGCCAGATGCAGTACTAATTATTGCAAGTTCATCAATTGGCTCTAATCCATCCTCTTGCTGTGTTTGCTCCTCAATCTCAGCACTGATACGAGTCTACACAAACATATTAACACATTTGAATCAGACATTATTGGTAAAACATGGTAAGTATCTTAAGAATAGTGTACTAAAAAAAGTTATAATACTTACAGCAACTTCTTCACATCACTTACTACCCGTTCTTCATTTTATGTGTTATTTGGAGGACTTTAAACAAGCCAAGGTCCCTCTTCTCTGCATCTCTCTATCTCTAATTGAATGAAACGTAAGATTAATAGGTAATTTAAGTTCATTATTTACTTAAATGTAAAATGAAAGAACATTGATGAGATATATACCATTTGCTCTAGATGTGCAGACATCGAGATAGATCCCCCTACATATGTCGTGCTGCAAGAGCCAGATTGTGAATCCTCGTCACTCACTGTTGCTCGCATTGCCTTGAATCTAGTGAACTTCTGAATGAACTCCGAACTGGCCCAATATGCCTCCATTTCCGCATATGTAGCATCGGACATAAAGTTTACTTTTGCTCGACGTTTAACAGGATCCTTGACACGTCGAATTTCTGACATCATGCATCTGTAATGCTATGCTACCAAGATATTCCACACCCGATACACCTCATTATGGTGTATCGGATCTCACTCACAGCTCCTCTATAAAGGTAAATATTTCAAAACTATTAGCATGAAAAAATCAAGTAGTTGTTTTGACAGTAATACATCATTATCATAGTAATATATGTGTTATACCTCAAAAACACGCCACCATTGTTGAAGGTCTAATGGAGAGACGGAGGACCAATCAGAATAGGGTTTGAAATGTGTGGTGAAACATGGTGTCACTAACCGTGTCGCTGCAGCTGGAATGAATTTGCATAGTTGAAATGATTAATCACAGTTATATATTGATGATTCATAGTAATGTAAATAATATTACTATTTTGAGAATGTTTGTAGGGTATTCATCACTTACGTATTACCATGTGGGGATAACCTCATCCGAACTCGGGCTGGTGTCTGTGACATCGATGATGGGATGTCATCAATATGTATGTCCTCATCTGAGGGATGAGTCGTCAGTATCGGGTGCCTAACATGGTGCGCACCAGATCCATGTCCAGATGTCGTGTCTCCACCGTCGTCAGATCGGTGCTGATGTGAGTGGACGTGCGTCACTGGTATTGTTGTGTTCTGCGTCTCTACACCGACATCGTCCTGTACCCGAGATGAAGAACCCATCCTCTATCTAGCATTAAGTATTGGCTTCATGACCTCCTTAAACTGCGCAAATGGTCTTTTCCCAGGTCGGCGCTTATAGGTGTTATCCTCTTTACGCAGCATCTGCATTTATTATTATCTAAGTAAGAAAAGTAAACATTGATATGTTTACTGACATTAATTGTGGAGTATTCGCTTCACATAAATTTACCAAATATGTTCCATACAACTAATGACTCGTGATGACTAAACATGCTAACTGTTATCTTCATTTACTCGACACAGTGCTTCCATTATCGTGAAACTCCTCATTTTCTTCAGTGTCACTGTCATCAGATAGAAACTCCTCCTCATCATCTGTATCGTCATTAGAACCCCCTTCCTCAAGTAAATCTTCTTCAATATCATCACCGACACCCGGGTCAGCTAACTCCTCAATTGAGTCATCTTCAATTCTTTAACTCATCATGGATCCACTATCTTGATAAACGTCATCCTTGTCAACAATTGCATTCTAGGTTTTATCTTCATAACAGCTGACCACCCGTTTTTGTCACGTGACTTTGTCGGATAGGGTGTGTAGTAAACTTGGTCAGCTTGTGATGCTAGAATGAAAGGATCAAACTTCTGATATCTACGGCTATCCCGGATCTCAACTAACCCAAACTGTTTATGCATTCGAGTTCCACGTTCAGGTGTTGGATCAAACCAGTTGCACCTAAATAAGACAACATTCTTATGTGGATAGCCAGGATATTCGAGTTAAATGACTTCTTGTAATATACCATAAAAATCACATTCAACTTCACTTGTACCCGTGCTTCATATACAGACTCCACTATTAAATGTTGATTTGTCATTGCCCATTCACTTATGTGAAACTTGTACCCATTTGTGAAATAAACCGGCCATGTCTCTACCCGACCTGAGGGTCCACATGCAACATCCCACAAGATGTTATCGACTATATTGTTACCTAGGTCATCAACCTATGTAAAACAATTTCATTTTAGGACAATATATATGGAAGTTTATAACTTAACATATTGCAATACATAGTGAGTAAAATTTTGCGTACATAGTGTTGGAGCCAGTTTGAGAAATTGTTTTCAATGTGCATGTCCATCTCAGACATGGTTATATCAGATGCAGTTTCCCTTACCATGTCCACAAACATACTGTGAGCAAATGGGGAGAGGAGAAAAATATGTTAGTTTCATCAGCTGATTAGTACTGAATTTTAAAATAATCAAACTACTGGATGATCATTAACGATGACTTACTTTAGATATGGCCTGATCTCAGCACAGTTTAGAAGAATGTATGTGGTTGCAAGTCTGAGTTCATCGTCTGTGAGGAATCTATATCTACATGCACCATATGGACATCCCGGAAAGGTGAATATGGACCACAACTCACCATTACATGGGACAGGACCACCACCATCATTTCACGGTACTCGGTTCATCATGGAGGGAACATGGGATTCAAAGTAATGAGAGCAAAAGATGAAAGTCTCCTCTATAAGGTATGTTTCACATATCGATCCCTCAATATGAGCAGTATTAGAAACCTTCATTTTGAGGTCATGCATGCACCACTCAAATTTATACATCCATCGATACTGAACAGGTCCTCCAACCCTTGCTTCATATGGCAAGTGAACTGGGAGTGAACTGGGAGATGCTCAGTGATATAAAAAAACCCCGGAGGAAAAATTCTCTCAAGCTTACAAATTATAATTGGAATATTGGCCGCCAATGCCAACAAGTGATTTTCATGAAGCTCTGGAGAGCACAAGTCTCTAAAGAATAAGCTTAACTCCGTTAATGGCTTCCATATATTCTCGGGAAGCGCTTCAAGGACAATGGGGAGAAGCCTTTACATCATAACATGGCAATCATGACTCTTCATGTCATACATATTGCAAGCAGAGGTATCAACACATCTGCCAAGATTCAAGGCATATCCATCAGGGAGTCGTAGAGATTTTACCCAAGTGATCACATCTTGCCTTTGGTTAACATCAAATGTGAACCTTGCCTTTGGTTTGAATGAATGACCATCATCAAGAGGAACCATGTTTAACTCCGGCCGATTACAATAAATTTCAAGGTCCTTCCGTGCTTTAACATTATCTTTCGGTTTGTTCTTAACATCCATCACAGTATTCCATATATTCTCAAACACGTTCTTCTCAATATGCATGACATCAAGATTATGGCGGATTAAGTTTGTGGCCTAATAGGGTAACTCCCAAAAAATGCATCGCTTCGTCCAATTATGTGATTTCCCATAAATTGCACGGGCGATGTTGTGGACCATCATTACCAATTGATGGAATCCATGTAATTCTTTCAAATATAGCCTCACCTGATAACCGCTCGAGAGGCAATGACTTCTCTAATTTCCCCTTCTTAAAACAAGTACAATTTCTTCTATATGGGTGGCTCCGCCCAAGAAATTTACAGTGATAGTCGAAAAAAGAAAAATTTCCACCATACTTAAGTTGGAATGTCTTACTTTCGCCTATACAAATAGGGCAAGACAATCGACCATGTGTCATCCATCCTAAAAACATGCCATAATCCGGAAAGTCATTTATGGTCCACATTAATGCTGTTCGAAGAATAAAATTTTCTTTCAGTGACACATCTCATGTTTCAACGCCATCAAACCACAGATGCTGTAGCTCTTCTATTAGAGGTTGTAGATAAACACCATCTTATGATTTGGGCTACGTGGACCTAGAATTAACAACAAAAGAAATATATAGGGTTTTTTCATGCACATCCAAGGGGGCAAATTATACGGAGTAACGATAACAGGCCAACAAAAGTATTATTTTCCAGATGGTCCAAAAGGGGTAAATCCATCATCACACAACCCCAATTAGACATTTCGTGCTTCCGAAACAAACCATAGGTAGGTCCGATCAAAATGTTTCCAAGCTTCACCATCTGATGGATGTTTTATAACACCTGGGATTTGTTTTTGCTCCTTATGCTACCTCATCTGCTCTGCTGTTGACATTGATACAAATAAGCGTTGCAGCCGAGGGCTTAGTGGTAAGTAATGCATGGTTTTTCTATGTCGATCTTTACCCTCACCACCCTTTTTTTGCTTATATCTTTCAGATCCACAGTACTTACAAATACGAAGATTACTTTCATCTTTTCAAAACAACATGCAATCATTAACACAGACATTAATCTTCTGGTGAGAGAGGCCCAACTGCGAAACTAATTTCTTCGTTTCAAACCAATTTGATGGCATCTTACTATCTGTAAGTTGAGTCTCTTTCATCAGTTGGGCAATGCCATTAAAACATGCTCGTGACATGTGATACTCAGACTTAAGGTTAAGAAGACGGACAGCAGCAGATAACTCAAAATGATTTTGACACCCATCCCATAGAGGGGTTGATGCTGAATTCAATAGATTAAAAAAATTTTGTGCATTTTCATTCGGCTGAGCAACATTGTGTTCCGGAAATTGTGAGAAATTAGGCCCAACGGCATCTAATACCATCCTTTCGTATGGATTCGTCGAAGACCCCTGGTCAAACTAATCAAAGCCACCCATACCCGGGTCTGTATCTGATGCTACATTAAATGGCTCCCCATGAGCCGTCCAATTCAAGTAAAAAGGCTTAAACCTTTATTTGTAGAGATGAACTCTGACCTCGTCAGACTCTTTAAATCGCAAGTTCTTACACTTCCGACAAGGACAGTGAATGCATAACCCACTCATTGTTTCAAGATAAGAGACAGCAAATGATATAAATTCATCAACCCCGGACTCCCACTCTTGTGTGCAACCCGTTCAGCCAGGCAAGAAATAGTTACTGTACATCCAACTACGCCCGACTCCATTACAAACTAAATCTGTTCCTAATCGTATAAAAGACATATATAGTCATCAAAGAACGCAATCACGAAACTATTAATAATCAGGCGTACCCTTCCCACATATTATAATTATTCTGACTGTGCCATGCATATAAGTATAATTATTATGATGTAATAATAAAATTATATACATTATTTTTATCATTAATTATTATGGGTATTATTATTAGTCAAATTTAATTACTATGGGTATTATTGTACTTGATTCTATAACTATACTAATTATTATATATAATTAGTATTTGTAATTTTTTAACTATATTAAGTATTAATACTATTATTATTATTATTGTACTTAATTCTATAATTATTTTAATGATTATGTATAATTAGTATTTGTATTTTTTTAAGTTTTATAAATATTATTATTATTAGTATTATGACTGTGCCATGCATATAAGTATAATTATTATGATGTAATAATAATAATTATATACATTATTTTTATCATTATTATTATTATGGGTATTATTATTAGTCAAATTTAATTACTATGGGTATTATTCTACTTGGTTTTATAATTATTTTAATTATTATGTATAATTAGTATTTGTATTTTTTTAAGTATTATAAATATTATTCTTATTAATTATAATAATAATAATAATAATTAATATTAGTATTATTATTACTGTGCCATGCATATATATAAGTATAATTATTATGATGTAATAATAATAATTATATAAATTATTTTTATCATTATTATTATTATGGGTATTATTATTAGTCAAATTTAATTAGTATGAGTATTATTCTACTTGGTTCTATAATTATTTTAATTATTATGTATAATTAGTTTTTGTATTTTTTTAAGTATTATAAATATTATTCATATTAATTATAATAATAATAATAATAATAATAATAATTATTATTATTATGACTATGCCATGCATATATATAAGTATAATTATTATGATGTAATAATAATAATTATATACATTATTTTTATCATTATTATTATTATGGGTATTATTATTGGTCAAATTTAATTAGTATGGGTATTATTCTACTTGGTTCTATAATTATTTTAATTATTATGTATAATTAGTATTTGTATTTTTTAAGTATTATAAATATTATTCTTATTAATTATAATAATAATAATAATAATAATAATAATAATAATAATAATAATAATAATAATAATAATAATTATTATTATTATTATTATTATTATTATTATTATTATTATTATTATTATTATGAATGTGCCATGCATATATATAAGTATAATTATTATGATGTAATAATAATAATTATATACATATTTTTATCATTATTATTATTATGGGTATTATTATTAGTCAAATTTAATTACTATGGGTATTATTCTACTTGGTTCTATAATTATTTTAATTATTATGTATAATTAGTATTTGTATTTTTTTATGTATTATAAATATTATTCTTATTATAATTATTATTATAATAATTATTATAATTATTATACTTATTATTATTATTATTATTATTATTATTACTATTATTATTGTAATGACTGTGCCATGCTTATAAGTAAAATTATTATGATGTTCCATGCATATAAGTAAAATTATTTTTAGTATGATTATTATTATAATCATCATCAATAATATTATTATTATTGTTGTAATATTGTTCATATTATTGTTATTATTAAGCGTATTATTACATTATTATTATTCTCATTCTTATTGTTCTTAGTATTAACGCTATAACATTGAACATATCATACTTAATTATTGTTACTTAGTTTCATTACTATTATTTTATAAGTTACTACTACTACTACGTACACATGTTAATTAATTATTATTATTACTATTATTATTTTTATATTATTGGTACATCTTATTATTATTATTATTATTATTATTACACCATGACATAATATAACCATTTACACTAAATCACTCCAACTAAACCATAACTAAACCAATTAGCATCAAAATATACAAATAATCATTTCATACAATAATCTGTATCATAAACTAGAAATATCTACCTTTAACATAATTAAATACCTCAAAGAAATTGCATATTCACCTTTTCCATCACTAAAAATATCCACAAATAACAAATAATCAACAGAAATTAATTGACAAATACCAAGAACTATGTTTGAACCATAGACACAACACATAAATTTTATTATCAATATAAATAATTAAAAACAATTTTCGTGCAATAATCCCGTTTTATTTACTATTTTCGGACTGGGAATATCAGACCAAAAAAAAAATGAAAATTACCTCTAACCACTTCCAAAGGAGAGGAATAACAATGGGCAACTTTTCAAAATCACAAATGAAGGGAGGAACTGAAAAAATCGAGCTAAAGAACTTAATATCAAGGAAAATACAAAAAATTTCTGAAAATGAAACAAAATTGTAAATATAGACGTTTACCTGATAAGCTGGCACCAGATCCGTGAAATGGGGAGAGAAACACGTCAAACGGCGGTCTCTGACGTCCGTCGCCGGCAATGGCGATAAACGTTGCGGCAGAGAGCAGATGGAGGAGGAAGAACGAAATGTCGTGACTGATTTGTCTGGAGGAAGAAGATGAAGTTTTTAAATCTCAATTACCAACGGTAAAAATAACTTAAACGCAGCGTTTCATTAAATAATTACCAACGGCTTAGCCGTTGATAATAAAGCCCACAAAACCAGACCCATATCCAGACATAAAACTACCAACGTATGCACGTTGGAAATTTTACCGACGGGTCAGCCCGTTGGTATTTACCAACGGCTATGCCGTTGGAAAAAAACTTAGCCTAGTTCTAATTATCTACCAACGCGTGCATGTTGGAAAAAATACACTAACGGTCCTACACGTTGATATTTACCAATGGTTAGGCCGTTGCTAATTAAGCAGTTGGTAATTAGGTAATTTTTAGTGGTGGGTTTTAGATAAACAAAATGTAAAAATAAAAAATAAATCATTTTAAATTAAGTTAATTTAAGTTAAAATGTATTGACTCTAAGTTTGGTCCATTATATAAATATAATTATAAAATTATAAAATCATTCATATTGGGTAGATCATATTAAATCAAACTCAATCTTCTTTGACTCTTTGTGCCCATGATTCCATAAACAAGTAAAGAATTCTTACATTTACACGTTAAGTCTCATGTCGGGAGATTTGTCAATTGAACGCATAGAATGCTCTTGTTTGCCTGTCCGTTTTGAGTAAACCCATCACTCCAACGTTAAAAGTTATCCGGGTAGAAAAGAGCGAGATTGAAAAGCAAAATTGCTAAGCCAAGGGAAGAAAACAGGAACGAGATTTTTTGAGTTTCTGTTTCTACGACTGGGGACTTGCCAGGCATTTGCTGGAGACTATTATTGATCCGCCGTGGAAGCATCGAAACTCTGAAAGTATCATTCAGATTCTTGGCATCCCAGCTGCGAGTTCTCCTCTCTCTCGCTCTCTCGCTCTCTCTCTCTCTTCTGTTCCTTTCTCTCCCTCTCCCTCTCCCTCTCCTTCTCTCTCTCTTAGAACTTAATTTTGGCTAAAATGAAAACTGGAGCCCTTTATTTCTCGTAAAAGGTTAATAAAGGTACCTATATCCTTATGTTTACATTTTAGTTGCTAGATCAGAACTCAGAAATAATATTTCAGTTATTTCTGTTTCAAACAAATCTGAACCGAAAAAATTCAGTTCGATTTCACTTCAATTCGATCCTTTAATTGAAAACCAAATTAAGCAAAAATTTTTGATCAATTTTAACCAAATTAAGTAAACGATACCGCCTTTCAGTTTTATGTTTATTATTATCTTGAGTGCTGGCAGTCCTAGCTTGTTAATGACGACGTGCTTCTGCCGTTGTGGTGCTTCTCTTATAGGGGAATTACTGGGATTATATGGCGCAGTGGTAGAGAGGGGTAGTGGCTGGGCTCTCCCTCCCTCCCATATACATACATACGTACATATTGTGTATTTTAGTGTTAGTTACATTTTTTTTCTCAAAGTTTAATATTATTTATAATTCCCTACAAGGTTGTAGGGGTCAATATTGTTCAAATAAAACTAGAAGAATAAAACAAATTGATTAGATTTAGAAAAAATGGTTCAGTTACTTTTATTATTTAGCCAGTTCTGATCATAACTAAATTTCATGTTCGTTATCAAATTCTAAACTTGAAATTAGATAAACTAAATAGTAATTAACGCTTTTTCATTGTTCATGTAACCATGTTAACCTTACATTTATACAGCTATTTCCCTCTAATTTTCAGGTATATGATGTTGACCATACCCAATCTTATAAGGTTGATGCTTTTTCATTTTCAAAATTTTTGTTTGTCTAAATAATTCTTTTTGTAGATGCTACATAAATATATATTTGCAAATGTTAAATGAAATCTTGTAGTTTCTAAGTATTTTTTTCAATAGTTTTTAAATAAGAATTAATATGATAAAATGGAATGAAACTCAAATTTCAAAGATGAAAAAGTGTCACATATTATTAGGCGTAGTAATACACTATAAAAAAAATGTTCAATAAATAAATGTCTTGTTGCCATGGGGGAAAAGGAAATTAGGATTTTTTGCTAGCTTTGTTCATTTTATTTATTTATTTATTCTGTGAAACACCTAGAGATAAACATCTTTATTCCAACCAAATTTCAAAGAATACTTACAATTATCAAGTGATTGGCGTACATACACCAAACAGCAAAACCTGACTAAAAAGAATGAACAAACCTGGTATCTAAGCTCGATAACATAATTATATACATATATAAACTATTCACACACCCCACTAATACTATCTCCTATTCTTTTTTTTTTTTTAATAATTTACCTCATTTCTATAGACAGCCAGCAAGAAGCTGAAATTATACAAGAGTATAACTTACATCGCTATAATAGCATGACAGGCCACTTATATCAATAATAAACAAATCCAAACATATAAAATGAAGGACTGAGCCTATATTGCTGCCAACTACCTCAAATTTCCTATTGCGTTATATGAATTTATTACCCTATCTGAGAATGAAAGCTGCTGCAATATAGTAATTTGATACAGAATTTCTGAAGGTATTCTCTCATTTTTCAGATAAAGCCTTTGGTCCTTTTCCTGCCACAAGAAATAGACAAACCCACCAAAGCTTACTCTCCTAACCTGATTTAAACCAGCGTTATTTGAAAACTAATATTTTATATATCCAATAATCATTCAATTTTTCTTGGAAATAGTGAAATTTTTTATTGTTTTCCCTTGTGTTGCAAAAAAATGAAAAAAATATAAAAAAAACTTACTTTTTAGAGAAAAATATTTTACAAGTACCTTATGGACTCCCTAAAATGAAGAATTTAAAATGATATTGAAATTGAAAAACTACTCCCTTCATCCTCTTTCCTTGCTCCATTTCAATTTGCATGTATATTAAGAAAAGTTAATGTTTTTCATATCATTTTGGTTCTGCCTTTTCCTTCATCATCTCTCCCCATGACTCCACATTTGATCAATCCATCATTGTGCCTCTTCATTGTCTACACCTTGTCGTTGCACCTCACTCCACCACTATTGTTGCTGTCACTGTCATCGTTACTGCTACACCTCTTCTAATCATTGCCTGACCTGCACTAATGATGATGAAGTCGCAATCGATAAGGATGATGATAGGGGATTGGAACATTGCCTTTTTGTTTTGAACAAGGAATATGATGGGCCAAATGAGGACAAAGGTAAATCAGTTGATAGAAGGTGCCAGAAGAGGATGAAGGCAAATCGGTTGTTCTAGCGCACTGGAGGAGGATTACTGTTCAACAAACCCCTACCTATGGCATGAATTGCTTGATCTGAGCGGGCAAGCTAGAGAAGGATGACATTTCCCTAAAAATAGAAGCTTAGCCATGCCCCTAATGGGATGATTCGGGGCACCCAAAGCCTCCATGTCACTGCTCCGATGGGATTCGAAAGAATCCAATAAATTTGGAAGAAGAAGAATAATCAATGAGACCTAAAAGAAGAAGAAATATGGGTATAATCGTCATTTTGCACCTAAAACTTACCAAAAGAAGAAATAGTATAAAAAATATCGGATGCCTCAAAATGAAAAGTGGTGCAAAAAATATAGGATAAAGAGAATATATTCTAAAATCTCTGATTTTTTTGCTGTTCATGAACAATCATGAATAGTATGTACCATTTTTCATTTTTCATTTTTTTGCATTTTTCTTAGTAATGGCCAAACCCCACTCCTGATCTTTAAAGATTTGCTTTCTACACTTTTGGTTCCTCCACTTTTCCATCTTATAATTAGGCCTTGATTTCAACCATACAGATTTGCTCCTCTCAGTTTCAATTCAATGACAGTGATGGCCTAAACCTTGGACCGGCAGTAGCAACAATAATCTTGCAATAGGGTCAACTCTGTAGGACAAACAGTGGTCTTACAAGGTGGGGCTGAATTTGTTACCATTCTAGTCTAGGCTTTGGTGGGAGCGGCAAAGGTGGAGGTAGCAAGTCACCACAACATTTCTCTTAAATTGGGTAAGTCATAAACCTACAAAGGCATAGTGAGGTTGATTTTTACATCAAAGTGTAACAATAGAGCTCAGGGACTTTGAACCTTCAAGCTAGGGTTGAGACAAGATGAGGACAATGCAGGATTAACAAATCTACAAGTTTGAGAACTGCTTTTGGTAGAGATAAAAATTACAAGTGTTGAAAGCATATTTTTTTGTTACATTAGGTAGGAGGTCCCGCATTTTCCTACTAATCTACGAATGATCACAAACATGAACTACTGCATCATGCGGGCACTATGGACCTGGTATATGCAAAAGTACATTTTTTAGAAAAACTCACTCAAACACAGGCGTTTATATGTTTATGTATAATGAATGCTAGCATCTAGAAAAGCAATGTAAGATTCAGCAACAATCATTAGAACATCCTCAGCCCACATGCGTAATAGGACATAGTGAACTTAGAGGTGTTCATTCAATTAGACTGGTTTGGAACCGATGAATAGAATAATTTGATTTGTTTTTTGTTTTCAAGATTTGATCAAAATTATCTGAATTATATATTAAAATCGATTCGAACTATCCAAATTATAATTTAGTTTATCCAATTTTTATAATTTGATTCTTTTTTATTAGAACTAAACACATGGTAATTGAAAAATTATAACTTGAAAAATATGATAAAAATAGATAATATTCCATCTTATACCTAAATTTAAGGGTTGATTCATAACATATAGTTCAAAATTAAATAAAAATGACTTTATATATATAAGGTTGATGGCTATAATTTACAAAATATGTATTACTTTTTTATTTATTTGGTTTTAATATCTTAAGAACTAACAAACGATCTGATATCCAAATAAGAGCTTCAACTTTGAGCCAATCCAAACCAACTAATCAAATCATTTTATCTAATCCAAATAATATATTTGAATTATTTAGTTTTATCCAAATAGTGAGCACCCCTAAATAGACCTATTAAAATGTTGGATATTTTCAAAAGTATCCCCACATCGTGTACTTAAAAAAGCTACTCAAAAGAATTAGAAAGGTAAAATTACTCTTTCCATGAAGAAATCCAAATGCTATTAAAGTGGAGTTAAATTAGCACGTTATTCATAGAAATTCTAAGAATCAATTTAATATTGGCTTAAATGCAGAGCAATATCCCGCACTTTGTCAACTTGGTGAATTAAGGACCACAACTATCAATTGACTCAACTTAGGACTCATACTTTTGGGATAGAGGCAGTTTAGTCCACAGACTTAGATAAAAAGTCACGTGTGATTACATGAATGATAAATCTATCACGCATTAACAAATATAGTCATGTTTTGCGACGATGATGACATAGGATTAAAGGAATCCAACTTTACTGTCACATCTTCAGGTCACTGTAGATGGTTAAGCCTTAAATCGCTTTGTCGTGTGCTCATGTTGCTAATGTCTAGATTCTGGACTCTAGGGATTTGAGCGAATTTAGGGATTTATGGGATAAATTTTTGAGCCTCTACTTTAATATACAACTTAACAATCAACCATCATTTAAAGTTGGACTTCCATCATGCCACGTGACTTCATGTAATTTTTTCTAGAGTAACTTGCTTAAATTTCAAAAGTATGAAGCCTGAGTTAAGCCGGTTGATAGTTAGGGCCCTTAAGTGATTAAGTTGTCAAAGTTTGGGGTACTATTCTGTATTTAAGCCTTTAATTTCTTAGGGATGTTTGTTACACACAAAAACTCAATTACATAGTGATCATAGAATAAGAATTTTGTAAACTAAACTTTGGATAGATATAAAGACATTTTCCATATAAGTGATTATACCATAAATAATGATCTTAAGAAAACATATATCTATGATTACATTTATATTCATATAATATTATTTTGTTCATACTTAATGTGTTATCACACTAGTAATATAGCCATCACGTTGATTTATGTAACAGTAAACAAATTTTATATATATATATATATATATATATATATATTTACATACATATGTATGTATAGAGTAAAATTTATTTGTGGTCCATAACCTTTTCATGTTACCCTAATTGGATCTCTAACCTTTATTTTGTTCTTCAAGTCCCCAACATACCTATTTTTGTCCCAAACGTGGTCATTCTGTCAACTTTACAGTTAAATTCAATGAAATTTTGGGAAAAATTTCAACTTTAATCCCTCCATCTTCTTCCTCCCACTTAAAGTACCCTAAACATGTAAATTTAACACATCAACCCTCCCTAATATTCATTCCAACTCCTGAAAAAAAAAATCAACTTCACTTCCTCCACCATTTACACCACCAACACAACCTTAACCGAGCTGATGATCGATTCCATGTATGACCCCTTGAACACCTTGCCTTCCGTATCCACTACCTACCTCCAGTGTCATAATTTTAGATATTCCTCCATCAGTGGCATCGTCAAATGACAATCCGTTATTATAGGGCTCAAGAATTAGAGGCAACTCTTTCTTTAGCAAATCCTTCGGACCAAACCAGCTAGGAAAGAAATGCAACAAGGGCTAGAACATCTCTGTTTTCCCATCACAGTGAAATCAGCATTGGTGTCGAGCTCTCTCAATAAAAAAATCAAACACGAAAGATTTTAAATCAATGCCCAAGGCCTAGAATCTGCAGCTTAAAAGGCCAATTCATAAGGCTACAAAAGCGGTGGGTTTGACTCCATCCACAAGATCACCGCTCTTAAGATCAACATCAATGGCATCCAAATCACCCACTTGAGGGAAGATGAAATTGTTCAGATCCAAACCCCCATGATTCCAGCAACATAGCAAATTCAATAATGACAAAACCTAGATGGTTGGCTAGAAGGTTAACAATGATGTAGACTCAAGCATATGGGATTTGGTGCACATCAGGTAACATTTCATCACAGCTATTGCTGATGGCGATGTGGTGGGTGTATTTGTGGAAGAAGTAGACCCCTTTGAGAACCTTTAGAAGGATGTCATAGAGGGGGGTTAAAATTAGAGGACATGGGTTCGTCACTCCACTGGATCAAGTCCAGGTATATTTTTTATTACAAGCTCTCAAATGTGATTGCATTCCAAAAAACCACTAAATTGGGGAGATTCCAAGCAACCCAATATTGGAGCATGATGAATTGATGCTTGAAGAATCTCCTGGGCTTATCTAATTTCACAAGCTAGTTTTCGCTACTATGGTTTCTAAGGATGGTGGAATTTTATAAAGTTTTTAAGCATCATATTGTTGCCAAGAAAATTGAGAAAAATTCAAAAAGAATAATGGGAAAATTGGGGCTAACTAGGAGCAAAAGGCGATGGATAATTAGCAAATCAGAGAAGCTGGAGAAAATAGAGACCACTGAAGGGAGGGGCAACTGCCAGAGGTAGGAGTTTTTTTTCTGGGAAGTTTAATGGATGAGAGAGGGAGTGTTAAATTTAAAGGTTTAATGATGCTTTAAGTAGAAGAAACAAAAATTAGGTTCCAAAGTTGGCATTTTCCTGGAGATTCCATTAACTTTAACTATAAAATTGATGAAATGACCATAATTAGACAAAATTGGTAAGGTTAAGGACTTTAAGAGGATAAAATGAAATTTATAGACTTGTTTAGAATAACGCAAAAAGGTTACCAATGACAAAAATATTTTACCTTATATAATATATATATATATATATATATATATGTAGATCTCATTGAAGACCTTTGGAAGGATGTCACAGGGGGGGCTGAAATTAGGGGAGATGGGTTCCTCACTCTGCCGGATCAAGTCCAGGTATATTTTCAATTGCAAGCTCTCAAATGTGATTGCGTTCTAGAAAACCACTAGATTGGGAAGATTCCAAGCAACCCAATATTGGAGCATGATGAATTGATGCTTGAATAATCTCCTAGGCTTATTTGATTTCACATGCAAGCTTTCACTATTATGATTTCTGAGGAGGGTGGAATTTCAGAAAGTTTTTAAGCATCATTTGGTTGCCAAGAAAATTGAGAAAAATTCAAAAAGAATAATGGGAAAATTGGGGCTAACTAGGAGTGAGAGGCAGTAGACTATTAGCAAATCAGAGAAGCTGGAGGAAATAGAGACCGCTGGAGGGAGGGGTGATTGTCAAAGGGAGGAGATTTTTTTTTTTGGGAAGTTTAATGGATGAGAGAGGGAGTGTTGAATTTAAAGGTTTGATGATGCTTTGAGTAGAAGGAAGAAAAATTAGGTTCTAAAGTTGGCATTTTCCTGGATATTTCATTAACTTTAACTGTAAAATTGGTGAAAGGACCATAATTAGAACAAAATTGGTAACGTTAGGGACTTTAAGATAATAAATGAATTTTAGAGACTTGTTTAGAATAACGCAAAAAGGTTAGGAATGACAAAAATATGTCACCTTATATATATATATATATAAGCGCATGTGTTAAGAAATGTTACCTTTTAGTTTCAATTTAACCACTCCTAGAAAATGCTGCGCACTTGGCCCATCTAAAGTAAAATACTAGTTTCACTACTGCCATTTGTCCTTATTTTTAGTATTTAGTTGGTTGGGTATAAGTATAATATCCCACTATTAACATCTCTTGGGACTAAATTAACAAAAGAAATTCTTACTCTAAAATGCAACATAAATGTGTGTATGATGCAAATTATATAAAATATATGAAAACGAAGAATATACAAAAAAAAAGATTATTTTTATTTTTATTTTATTTTTTCATAACACAACATATGGCCACGTAAACTATACTAAGAATTTATTAAATTCTTAATTTTATTTTATGAATCTCTAATTACACAAAATGTGAGATTTCATGGAGTTATTATTCCATCCATCAAGTTGAACGTCCACCACTAACAGTAATGTTAATGATGTTAAGTAGTTAGTATTAAGGAACGAGGAGTTACCATTTTAAATAAATATATGTAATTATGGAGTAGATAAGGTAGCTATTATAAGGGAAAAATGTTAATGTGTTAAATAGATATCTCTAATCATGAAGTAAATAAATTTTAAGATTTTAATTATTTCTGTAGAAAAAAAGTCTTTTAGTTTCAAATAAAAATGCTAGCATTATTACAATTCGGTGAATAGTGTATGTGAAAGTGGTCTCATATATTGGTTGAGCTAGTATTGATAACTCTTGTTCTTTCTTTTTTTAAAAAAAAAATTGAAATCACCCTTAATTAACTTAACACAAGGCACACATCAATTAATCCAGGAGAGGGTTTCCCCATGTGAATCTTCCAGACAAATGAAAGCCCTTCTTGGCTAGAATATGAGCAACTTTATTTCTGACTCTTCTAGCAAAAATAAAAAAACGTAAAACAAAAGTACTACCTAAACAACGTGCCTCATCTATAAGAATACCAAAGGGAAATCTAGATGGGAACAATCCCTTATTCAACTAAAAAACTAAAATAGAAGAATCAGACTCTAAGATGATATTCAATAGACTATCCCTTTTCACCTCTTTCAAGCCTTAATATATAACCAATGCTTCAAGGTGTAAAGCTTTTTCTCCTACCTGATCAAACCTAATCGAAATGGTAAAGCAAACGGACCCTTTATTGTTCCTCACAACTACCCCCACACTGCCACACTTGTTCTTTTCTACAAGACCCACATCAACATTGACTTTGTATGCATCACCATCATGAGCTAGCCACTAAAGATACTGAGCTACTCTTGGCAATGAACTAGCCTGGTGGCATTGCTATGTTTTAATCCACTTCTGAGTTCATGCTTGAATTCCAATTGACACATACCATGGCCCTTGACACGATCGCTCAAGAATAGTTTTGTTGCAGTTGAACCACATGAACCATGAATAAAATAGCCACCTCCAATGTTTAATGAGCGTCACCGCCCAACTATGATTTTAATCACTCTTTCTAGCCTTGTGGACCATGATAAGTGTTCAAGGCAAGGATCTTCTTTACATGGATAGAAAACTTACAAGAGAAAATGAGGTACTTCAAAGGCTCTGCCTCTTGTTCACAAATCGAACAAGTTGTTGGAATGTAAAAGCCTCTAGCCCCAAGGTCGTCTATTGTCAGCCAGAAAAACAAATGGACACATGTAAAGAGTGGGAGGCTCTAAACCCAAGTCTATAATTGTAATCAGATAAAGGGGTCTCATCTATATATCTTGGCATAGGCCAGGTAGTAAGCAGATTTGATAGCGAACATGCCATTGTTATTCATACCTCAAGTGAAGATGTCATTCAAAAAACTTGCAGAAATAAGAATCCGCTTCACTACTGTAGCATGTATTGGGTTTGGAATGGTGCATTTATAAGGTTATAATTCCATTGGAAAAATGAATGATCAACCAGGTTGCCAACTTTTCATTCTTCCATTTTTATCATCATGCTCGTGATTAGCCTCAGGTTAGAGCTAGGAAGCCAAGCATTATGCCACAACCGAATCAAAGGCCTACTCTCCACACACCGAAAAACAACCATTTGAAAGGAATTACCTTCCTGCCAATATTTCTTTGAAGATTGCCGAGAACAATTTTGGCACTGGCGTATATAGGAAATTCAAATAAAAGTAGTAATGCTCCTTGAATACCCTTTCCATGAGATCTGCTGGGTTTTGAGCTATTTGCCAAGCCTGTTTTTCTAATAAGGCAAGATTAAAGGCTTCTACATCATAGAAGTCTGTGGTCGCTAGCTCTTTTAGTCCTAGCTTTGCCAAGCCATCTTTCGTCCATTAATATTCAAGGACTAGAAAAACCTGATAGATAGAGATTAGGGCTTCTCACAAATTTCAGTAGGAATGAGAATACAACTCATTAGGTGAGTTGGCATTGCCTAGACCACTGCCTTAATCAATAAACTCTTTCCCTCCTGAGATAATGTTGAACCTTTTCATCTAGATATTTTCTATTTTACTCACTCTAAAATAAACTAAAATTGGGAGTTCTTCTTTCTTCAAAGATTCCAAGGAAAACCAAGATATTTATCTTGTTGCAAACAGGCTTGCGTGCCCAGTAATGACCAAATCCGATGTCTCAAGTTGTCCTGACAATTAGGGCTAAAAAAGATATATGATTTTTGCATGTTTACCATCTAACCCAAGGCATGTTCATAAAGCTGTAATAAAGCTAATAGATGCCCTACACTTTCTTCATTAGCCCTAAGGAAAGTGAAACTATTGTTAGCAGATAAAAGATGTGAGATTACCGGGCTATATTAAGTCATTACTACCCCATTAATTAAATATTCATCTTATGCATATCAAAAGAGGGTAGAGATCCCTTCCATACAAAAAAAAAAAAAAAGAAACAAGAAAGGAGATAATGAGTCTCCTTGCCACAAGCCTCTTGATGGCTTGAATTCCTTGGTTGCTTGCCCATTAATCAGAATGAAAAAAAAGGCTAACTCCATACAATACATAAACAACTCAATCCAAGATGCCTGAGAACCTATATGCTTCACCACGACCCTTAGAAATTTCCACTCCACCTAGTCATAGGCTTTTGACATATCAAGCTTAACGGCCATAGCTTTTTTACCTTTCTTGTAAAGACCACTTATAGAATGATAGGTCTTTTGTGCCACCAGTAGATTATTAGATAAAATCCAACTTGACACAAAACCACTTTTATTATTTGAGATGATCTGAGGCAAAAAAAGGCTTTAACCTATTCACCAACACTTTGGAAATTAGCTTGTATAGGTCGTTGCATAAATTGATAGGTCAAAAATATGTGATGCTTTGAGGGTTATTAACCTTCAAAATTAACATAATATAGTTTAATTAAGCTTTTTCATAATGACCCTTAAATTCAAGATAGAAAGAATAAACTCTATCATTTTTCGATTAAGCTCTTGCCAATATTTTTGAAAAAAAATAAAGGAGAGACAGACCATCTGGGTTAAGCAATTTAGTTGGGAATATCTGAAATTATGCGCACCTCATTTGGAACAAAAGGCTTCGACAAAGCTACATTCATATCTTTGGAGATGACCTTTTTTATTTTTGGCACTAACTTATCCAGTCGAGATGGATTGGATGCCTGAGAAAAGGTTAGGGAAGTAACTGCCAATCCAGTCATGAATAGTTTTCTAATTGTTAAGCTCCTCCCCATCATCACCCTGAATGCTATGAATGAAATTTTTATGTTTTCTACCTAAAGCCATTTGGTGAAAGAAGTGAGTGTTCCAGTCTCCTTCCTTAAGCCAAATTGATTTGGCCTTCTAACTCTAGTATTTTTCCTCTAGCCCATAAAGTCTTTGAAGTTCCTTCTTTATCTGAACCTGCCACTCCCACACTTCACTATTTGCCTACCCCTAAGCTAATTGTCAATTCATTTTAACTTAAGTCAACTGACTTGTTTTTATTTTTATATCTTTTTTACTTGAAACAAATTTCATTTGAAAGTTAATATTATGTAGATACAATAATCCATCTGAAAGTAAATTTTTATAATATTGTTCAATTTTTATGAATTTTTATTTTTTTAATGCCTTAAACTAAAAAAATTCATAAAAATTTAGTAAGATTACAAAAATTATATTTTCAATGGATTATTGCAACTACATAATATTGGTTTTTAATTAAAATTAATTATGGATAAAAAAATGCAAGAATGAAAACAAGTTATTTTTAAGTCGATTTATTTAAGTTAAAATGAATTGGGTGTAAATGTTTCAACTCCTTCTCAACGTTTTTGATTTTGACAAATAGGCTTCTTTTTTCTTTAGACCACACGTCCAACTCCCTTTTGAATACCTCAAGCTTCTTACTTAACATCAACATCCTATTATTAGCATCATTTGATAACCTCATGATAGCCCTCCTTCATGGTCCATTGTGCCTCAAACCTCTGAATCCTACTCTAAAAGAGATTCGGTCAGCCGAGCAAATATATAAGCACTTTATCATGATTTGAAGCCACAAAAGGGATGTGTTCCACCTATGGTCTTGGAAATAACTACTTCCAATCCAAAGTACAAAGGCTTCTATCCAACCTCTCATGCACAAGAAAGCCACCTAAATAGACATGACTCTAGGTGAAGGTCGAACCATTGAACCCTAAATCAACCAAATGCAGATCACCAATCACGTCTTT
Source organism: Aquilaria agallochum (assembly GCA_000696445.1). Lineage (NCBI taxonomy): Eukaryota > Viridiplantae > Streptophyta > Magnoliopsida > Malvales > Thymelaeaceae > Aquilaria > Aquilaria agallochum. Next base: position 40,931 of record KK901828.1, read on the forward strand.
AAATGCCTCCATCAACTCTAATGCACATAGATTAGCATACATAAGGCGGTTTATCTCCAACCTAGCATAATGATGCCACATGTTTAATAGGCTCATAAAGAACAATACGCCTTTTATCTGGGATGACGCTTGCAAAAATACATTTCAAAGTATAAAGGACTACCTACTCCATCCACTCATTCTTGCTATTTCGATTCAAGGAAAGCCTTTAATATTGTATATAGCTGCACAACAACACTCTTTGGGGGCACTTCTTACTCAACAAAATGATGAGGGGAAGGAAAATGCATTCTATTACTTGAGTCGAAGTCTTGTAGGGCGGAGGCTAACTATTCTCCTATTGAGAAAATATGCCTTGCACTGATCTTTGCTATAAAGAAGCTAATGCATTATATTCTAGCCTATGTAGTCCATTTTATGTCAAGGGCTAACCCACTGAAGTACTTGATGTCAAGATCGGTGCTTTCAGGAAAATTGGCTAAATGGGCTCTTCTTCGGCCTAAATTTGATATAGTGTTTATCTAGCAAAAAACAATCAAAGAACAAGCATTGGCAGACTTCCTAGACTTCCTGGCCGATCACCCTATACGACCAAAATGGGAACTCCCAGAAGACCTACCGAATGAAGATGTCTTCTTTGCACAAATCATCTCGACCTGGAAGATGTTCTTTGATGGTGCATTTCGAGAATATGGAGCGGGGGCAGGTGTGGTATTCGTCTCTCCCTACAATGAAGTTTTTCCATACTTTTTCAGCTTACTTGAGAAGTGCTCAAATAATGTAGTAGAGTGCCAAGCCTTGCTAATTGGATTGGAAGCAGCCATGGACATGCAAATCCAAGAATTGGAGATCTTTGGAGATTCTAAGCTGCTGGTCAATCAACTTCTCCAAGAATACAATGTTCAAAAACTTGAATTACTCCCTTTATTCAAATATGCAAGGTATTTACTAGAGCATTTAGATCAAGTAAGCATCCATCATGTTGCCCGGGGGCATAATTGGCATACCGATGCTTTAGCCAAACTAGCAGCCATTTTAACAAATTCAACTAAGTAAGAAGCCTCGATCCAAGTACACAAAAGATGGATGCTACCACAAATGTTAGTCAAGAAGTATGGGTCAGTCATGCTATCTCCATCATCGAACCAAAAAAGGATTGGTGACAACCATTTATTAGTTATTTGGAACATGGTAGTCTACATGAAGACCTTCGCCGTCAAGCTGATATTCGCCAAAGAGCACCAAGGTTCATCCATTTCAAGGAAGTTCTCTATCGCTGCTCTATCAAATGAGTCATTCTCAGATGCCTAAGTGATAAAGAAGCTAGCCAAGTTGTAGAAGAAGCTTATTCTAGAATCTGTGGAGCTCATCAATTTGGACCAAAACTTTACCATCATATCAAAAGGATGGGGTATTATTGGCCAACTATGGTGAAGAAGTGCAGTAGCTACGCCAAGAGATGTTAGGCCTGCCAGTTTCATGCCAACATCATTCATCAACTTCTGGAGTTGTTACATCCTACAATGGCTTCTTGGCATTTTGATGCTTGGGGGCTTGATATTGTGGGGCCAATCACTTCCAAGTCATTCGCTGGGCACTCATTCATTTTGGTCGCCACAGATTATTTCTCAAAATGGGCGGAAGTTATCCTATTAAAGGAAGTCAAGAAGGAAAATGTAGTGGAATTATCAAAATAAATATCATTTATCAATATGGAGTTCCCCGCTACATCATCACCGACAATGGAAAGCCGTTCTACAATAAATTAATGGATAAACTTTGTACCGAGTTCAAGTTTGTCCAACATAACTCATCTATGTACAACGCTGCAACAAATGGATTAGCCGAAGCCTTCAATAAAATGCTGTGCAACCTTTTGAGAATGGTCATCTTGGGATCAAAAAGAGACTGGCATGAGAAAGTTGGAGAGGCCCTTTGGGCATATCGAACAACACATCAAACCCTTACTCAAGCAACTCCATATTCCTTGGTCTATGGAGTGGAAGTAATCCTCCTGTTGGAATGCCAAATCCCTTCCTTAAGGATAGCTCTACAAGAAGGATTGACCAATGAGAAAAATGTCATGTTGTAGCTAGAGGAGCTGGACACTTTAGACGAGAAAGGACTTGAAGCTTAACAACGCTTAGAGTGCTATAAAGCTTGTATGGCAAAAGCTTTCAATAAAAAGGTGCGCCCAAGGATTTTTCAAGTTGGAGACCTGGTGTTAGCCATTAAGAGACCAATCATCATGACAAAGTGCGTCGGAGGAAAGTTCATGTCAAAGTAGGATGGTCCATACGTGGTGACCGAAGTCTACACCAACGGTGCTTACAAGATAGTGGACAAGGACGGTTTAAGAATCGGCCCATCAATGGGAAGTTCTTGAAGAAGTTCTATGCATGAAGACTTGGGGGCATGCTCCTTGTCACAAGAGCCTAAACTGTATGACAAAACATAAAAAAAATAAAAAAATAAACAAAATGTAATACTCCTGGCCCGCACGAGTATAAACTGTGTACGGTGAAATCCAGAAAACAAAAAATGTAATACTCCTGGCCCACACGAGTATAAACTGTGTACGGTGAAATCCTCAAAAACAAAATGTAATACTTCTAGCCCGCATGAGTATACATTGTATACGGAGAAATCTGCAAAACAAAAAACATAATACTCCTAGCCTACATGAGTATAAACTGTGTATGGAAAAATAAAACAAAAATTTAATACTCCTGGCCCACACGAGTATAAACTGTGAACGGCTGAATCAAATGAAAATTTTCCTTTTCAGTTATGTTTTGCTTATCACTTAGTTCAAGTACAACCTTATTATTAGGGTTGGGATGTTATTTGAAGGCTAGAAATAAGTAAGATGATAAGATTCAACAATAAAAGAAACGTCTTTATTCCATTCCAAAATCCTACTACAGCCGACCTAATCCTAAAAAAAATGAGAGAAAGGAAAATAAAGCTATATGAAAATGGTGCCCCAAGCCCTAGAAAAAATGTCTAAAAGCTGATTCTCAAGTTCTTGCCTTCGCTGATTTATTGCTTCAATCATAGATCCCCCCGCAGCTAAGAGATCTTTGATTTCTTCGCGCCTTACATCCAAGAAACTGAGTGCTTCAAAAGATTTCTGACTCTCATCTCGGAACATATCAATGGCAGTTGATGAATCGGCCACTTGCTGTTGAAGCCTATCTATTTGGGCATTAACATTCTCTATAATATTAACATGTGAATCTATCTTCTCAGCAAAAGTTGCCACCCGTGAAGTATGAATGCCAGATTCTACCTCAATAGAAGCAAGCTCCCTCTAATTCACCTTTGGGTCTAATGACTGCATGGCTTCCTGCCACTGTGAAGAGTACACCTCAATTTCTTTTAGTAAAGAATCCATCTTTTTAAATAAAGGAAAACAATCAACAAAGAAACATTTGGTCAGAAGGTTAGGAATTTTATACTTCTTACAATACCACCAATCTTGTAATGAGGAAAATCCATTTTACAAAGCAGCATCACCTTCCTTCTTTAAGTAGTCTATGGGGCCATGGTAAATAATCTTTTTAATGAGATCCACTGAAGCAAAAGACTCCTTTGGCATGCTGGAAGCACAAGAGAATATTGGCACAATTTTTAAGTTTCCCTTCAGAGGAGGAGGTATCGAGACTGTATCAATGATAGGTTTCTTGCACGGAGAAGCTACAACTTGGCCATTCGACACAACTTCCACTTCATTTTTCTCATTTGAATTATCTTTTATAGGACAACCAGATAAACCATCTAGAGTTCCAATCTTCTCAATGCCATATGCCTGGTCATCTTCAGAAAGAAGGTATTTTGATTCTGGTACAATAGGGAAGGCTGTAACTAGGAGAAGATTAGACAAACTAAAATGAAGAAACAAAAAATTGTGAATTAAAACAGAAAGGAAATTCCTACCCTTATTAAGAAACTTTGGGGACATGCCAAGACTATTCCCTAAGCTTCGACAAGAAGAAGAACATTTGTTACTTGAAGCTTCCATGATAGGTTCTGGCAAAAGCTGCTCACGAGGTTTCAACTTGATCATCTTTCCTATAGGAGCCACTGATACTCCCATTGCCGGACGCTTCTTTGGATCTAAGCTTCGCTCCTTAACTAAAGTTGGTGGCACTTTGGCAAAAGATAACTCGAAACTTAGTTTCTCACTCTCCAACAATATAGAAATTGAAATTTTCTCAAAAGCAAGGAGTACCTCATTTTTCTACCAATTTGTATAGCTCTGGTAAACCTATAAGCCAATAGTAGAAGAAAACTTGGGGATGTGGAACTTAGCACATATACCAGTCCGAGTCAAAGATAACCACAATTCATATAAGAAGTCAAGCCGAGAAGAGAAAGTAGTGAGCTTTGGGTTGCTAGGAAGTCTCTGAAGAAAACCATGCTGTCGAGCAAACCGATGAGGATTATAGTACTCCAAGATAAAGGTATTATTCCGACGATATGTTAAGTACTCGGGACAAAGGCTTATCATGAACTCCGCTATATCTTGCCCTTTTTTCTCATCATCAGCTCCCTCTCCTGGATTCATTGAAGCCAGTATAGGATTCCATGAGAAATCATTAGACGGAAGTCCATCACGTAGGAAAGACCTACAGTCAGTAGTAGAATCTTCCCAGTGTTGATAAGCATTTAAGGTTCCATGAATCTATTGGATCAGAGAATGAGGAAAATCTTTGCTCATAGTGTCATAAACTCCCCCGTGGAAAATGTAAACCAACCTGAGCATAAAGGAAATGACCAGGAAATGCTACTTTCACCCTGCTAAGATCATGAAACTTTTTTTCAAGCTGCCCAATGTCAAATAGCCCTTTATAAATGTATGCCAAGATAGAAGGTACCAAACTAAAGGTGACTCCTTGTGCCATATTTGATGCAGCTTTGAAAGTTCCAGGTCGTAAGTCATCATTGAAAGGGAAAACGTAACGGCAAAGCCATAAAGCCAGGTAAGCAGTAATTTTGAGCTCATCACGAAATTTTGGAGAAATAGGACACACCCAAGCTTGGGGAAAGCCAGCAAATCAAATGGAAATTCAGAGTTCTGGGAAGCCATCATAAATGGTCTTTTCATTTGTGGACTTTTAATGCATCGGCCACTACGATCATACTTCACTTGAGTCGCCACTTGATATTGCTTAGAAGCACGATGATTGAGCATATGATCTTTCACTTTAAACTAAAAATCAATCCAATCAGCATGCAAAAGCCTATCTTTGTTCTTGTTAAAAGCAACCTTTGAGAAAGCCTTGAAAAGGTACATACAAGTCTCCAGCAAGCCATCTACAGTATGATCCATGAGCTCCATGTAGCTTGGCACAACCTATTCGTAATACTCTCCCTACATGGAAAGGCCGCTAATCTCACGCAACTTTTAGAGTGACATGCCAATTTCACCTTCTGAAGTGATGAAAGTATTCATGCTAAGAGACCAAGCCTCAACCAAAGCACAATACATCCCATTCGGCCAATGGTAGTCAAAACACACAGCTCCGATGACAAAAGCTAAGTTAGTAAGCCCATTTACCCACAGCAAACCACAAATGTCGACAGTCCATTCCCTAAAACCATGCAAATATTGAATATCACCTCTCGAATTAAGGGAAGGGCCCCACTTCAGTTGATGACAGGAAATGAACTCAGCAACATGCGGCCTTGGAACATCATGAACATTCACGTAAGATAGGGGAAAGCACAATGATGGTCGATGATCTGGCAAGACAACATCTCTAGGAACCATATCCTTCTCCACAGGATACTCACTAAGCCTCAGTTTGCTTGATTCTTCAATGCGGTGTAGGTGCTCCACGGCATAAGAACCAACAGAAGGATAGTGAACGACAAGCCTAAGTGGGCCAACATCACCTCCAGAACGTGTCTTCATGGTGGCCTTGAGAAGTATCAAATACTTGTCATCTTTAGACTCAGCAATCCACTTAATCTTCACCAGCCTGGAAGCTGATACAGCTTCTGAACACACCTTCGAGGTAGCCATCTTGTAACAAAATATATGACTCTGAGAAGAAACTTGATGTAGCAACAAAAACAACGACGATCACTCCACAACAAAAGGACTTAGATGGTTCGTGATCCAAAAAAAGGCACAAAAGCAAGGTTGAAAAGATTTGCCTTAAAACCTAAAAGGTTCGTCTATGCTCTCGAGATCCGGAAGGATAAAAAAATCCAAAATCAAAGTTTGAAGATGATCTATACCTAAACCCTTTATTCCTTATGGCATCAAGGAGTCACAAATTCAAATAAACCAAGAAGGCATGTGAAAAAAAAAAAAGGGCTTTGTCAATTTCAAAAAAAAAAAAGTAGAACAATGGTGACAAAACAAGTCAACAACACTTGGGAACACTTGCGTACTTGTGGTTTCTAGTGGAAAAGAGTTTTTGAGTTATGTAGCAAGCACAAAGGATAACATAAAAAATAATAATAAAGAAAGAGAAAAAAAAGTCAACACAATGATGCATGAATTAAAAAAAAACAAATGCAACAGGAAAGTTGATTTGGTTGGCACGCAAGGAAAACAACAAAAGTTGCTAACATGGGAAAAGTAATGGCCATATTGGAAACATGCAACATGCAACTATGTCTGAACCTGTCGCCTGTGAAGAAAAAGAGAAATTAAATATTAATGATGAGTCAGTAGCGACGGAGAAAGAAAGTACCACGAGAAAAAATAAATAAATAAAAACTTACCTGACTGGTTGAGAGATTACGGCAGATCAATACCAAATTTATAGTAGTTGCTAGTTCAATTCAATTGGAATTGTGAAAATCTAATGGAACATGAAGTTAAATACTAACAGAATTGAAGCAATACTATTTCTAAAAAATTTAAGGTAAATCCAAATTTTATTTCAAGACAAGTTTGATTATTATTGGAACTCGAACCAGATTATTTTCTACCCAAATTGAAAATATACTTTATGGAGGAGACCAAAGTTGGTCCAACCAGGCACAAGCCCCATGGCAAAATTCTTCTCACATCTTGAAGTACATAACAAATTTTCTCATCAAGAAAAAGAAATCAAGATTATTTTATTTATTACACAAAAAAAAGTATATAAATAAATACTCTCGAGGGGGCATTTGTAGACATCAAAATTTAATTGGGTTAAATATGTATTAAATTCAATTTAAATTGTCTTGCCCATTTATAGATTAATGTCCAAAATTCAAAAATCCATCAAATTTTGGAAACTATAAATTCAAGAAACCCAATTTTTAGGAGTCCAAAAGCACACAACGGAGGCTCCAAATGAAGACTCATTATGCTATCTTAGCCAAAGTCCATTTTGGCAAATTAGACCTCAAAATCCAAAATGATTAAAACCATGATTTAGCTCAAATGTTCTAGAACATTCTAAAATGTTCCATTAATTATCCTTTTAAATAAATTGGATAATTAATGAGAGATAATTATCATATTTATTTTCTTTTAAGATAAATACAAGAGATAAATACATGATAATTGTCACATATCATTTTCTTGAACCAAACCACATCCTTTCAACCCCTATAATTAGGCTCTTAAGGCTAAGGGAGAGAAACGGAAGAACAAAGAATTGGAGAAGCAAAGTTAGAGAAGAAGAAAAATCTCTCTACAAGAAACTCTCTCTAGCTCTTTAAGCCGATCAAGTACAAACATCCGGCGAGAGGAGAAATCAAGTCTAAGGAAGATCAAATCCTAATTCCAAGGCCAGATTTGAAGAACACAATGAAGAACGCAAAGAATGCGGGATAGCGCTGCATCAAGCTCAAGTTCAGATCTGACAGAAGCAGTGAGGACCGTGAAAAATGTGGGACGGCACTGCATCAAGTTTAAGTTTAGATCTGGCAGAAACAGTGAAGAACATGAAGGATTTGTTTCTGTACTGCGTCAAGTCAAACTCCAAGGAAAGCGGCGAACATTGCCCAAAGCCCTCAAGTCCAAGGAATACGACAGAAAAATCTCAAACCAAAAGAAACGGTGGGAACCTTGGTTCGTGTTCGTGCAAGACAAACTTCAGAGCCTATGTTCGTGAAGAAGCTGTTCGTGTCTCCACCAAAAGCTCGAAGTGTTAATTAGATGATTGTGCCCGCGAGAACATCCGGCGAGAGGAGAAATCAAGTCTAAGGAAGATCAAATCCTAATTCCAAGGCCAGATTTGAAGAACACAATGAAGAACGCAAAGAATGCGGGATAGCGCTGCATTAAGCTCAAGTTCAGATCTGACAGAAGCAGTGAGGACTGTGAAAAATGTGGGACGGCACTGCATCAAGTTTAAGTTTAGATCTGGCAGAAACGGTGAAGAACATGAAGGATTTGTTTCTGTACTGCGTCAAGTCAAACTCCAAGGAAAGCGGCGAACATTGCCCAAAGCCCTCAAGTCCAAGGAATACGACAGAAAAATCTCAAACCAAAAGAAATGGTGGGAACCTTGGTTCGTGTTCGTGCAAGACAAACTTCAGAGCCCATGTTCATGAAGAAGCCGTTCGCGCCTCCACCAAAAGCTCGAAGTGTTAATTAGATGATTATGCCCGCGAGAAGCATGTCAGAGAGTCGATCCCTCAAAATTTCTATTTAAATTTCAATATTGTAATTTGAGCTACAATTAATTTCTTAATGTAATTTTTACACGCAAAATTTGTGCCTACAGTGCCCATGACAATTATTCTCATGGGTTTGCCAGTTTCCCTTTACGGAGAATGGATGGTTGCATTTTCGACATATAAAGTGTTTGATGTCATGCTTCCGCTTGTAGTGTGTTTGGAGGGTTTGAAAGTTCTTGAGCGGTCCCATTTTGGGGTGATCAATGTTGTGCTTACAACTCTCAGTGCAGGAATGGCATGGAAGTCGTGTTGGATCAAATTGCGTGATAAAGACGAAACAGAGGATAGAACAAAAGGGAATGAACATGAATTGTATCCACTATCAAAACTTTATTGATTAACTGGAACTTAAATAAGAAAAGTTTACAACTAATTTGCTTAAATGCACTCATATTGAAACTCTGCTACTTAACAGAAAGAAACGTCTAAGCAAGATTCACTAAATCTGCAGCTAAACGGTCTGATCTTCTTCTTCCTTTCGAATCACTCTTCCAACACTCCCCATTGATTCAAAAGGATTAATAGTTGAAGAAATTCATGCTTAGCAGGAGTTAAAGCTTTGGTTAAGAAATCTGCCAATTGATCTTTAGATGAGCAGAACTTTACATCGACCTCTCCATTTAAGACCAATTCTCGAATGAAATGAAATTTTATTTCCACATGCTTTGTTTTCCCATGCATTACTGGATTTTTAAAGATAGCTATGGTAGACTGGTTGTCACAAAAGATCTTAGTAGCTTGCTCCTGATTCTAATCTAAGTTAGACAACACCCTTCTCAACCATATGGCTTGACATGTTGCACTTGTAACTGATATATATTTAGCTTCGGTGGAAGACAAGGCAACTACAGGTTGTTTCTTTGAGCTCCACGAAATCAAGCTTGACCCAACCAGAAAGATATTGCAGTAGTACTCTTTCGATCATCATTTGATCCTGCCCAATCACTGTTTGAGTACCTTCTAAGCTTAAATTCTAAACTCTTGCTGTACCATATTCCATGGCCTGTTGTTCCAGCCAAATAACGAAGGATTCTCATTGCAGCTCCTAGATGATGCTTACTTGGCTTGTGCATAAATCTGGATACTAATCCAACTGAGAAACTGATATCTGGCCGAGTGTGAGTAAGATAAATCAGTCTTCCCACTAAGCTTCTGAATCTTTGTTGGTCAGCTGGTTCTGTCCCATCTTCTAGCTGCAGTCTATCGTTGGTGTTCATGGGAGAGGCTACAACTTTGCACTACTTCATATTGAATTGCTTCAGTATGTCCTCAGTATACTTTTGTTGACATAAGAACATTCCTGTACATGACTGTCGTATTTCCAGCCCAAGAAAGTAATGAAGCTCTCCCAGATCAGTCATGTCAAACCTTCTCATCATTGCCACTTTAAAATTTGACACCAACTTCATAGATGTCCCAGTGTATAACATATCATCAACGTATAAGCTTACCACCATAAATGCTTCATTTCCTTGTCTTTTTGTGTAGAGAGTGGGCTTATTTTGACTGCACTAAAATCCCAATTCAAGGAAGAACATATCTATCTTGCTATACCAGGCCCTTGGAGCCTGTTTCAGTCCATATAGTGCTTTCTTTAGTCTGTAGACTTTGTTTGGCATCCTGGAATTAATGTAGCCTTCTGGTTGGTCAACATATACTTCTTCTTGAAGTTCTCCATTCAAGAAAGTAGACTTGATGTCCAGTTGGAATACTTTCCAGCCGTGTTGTGCAGCAACTGCTAGTATCACTCTGATTGTCTCAAATCTGGCGCGAAAACACTTCATTAAAGTCCACTCCATGTTGTTGAGCATATCCCTTTGCCACCAATCTGGCTTTGTGCTTCAGAATACTTCCATCTGTATGATATTTGGTTTTGAAGATCCATTTCAGTCCAATGGAACTCTTTCCCTCTGGCAGGTCCACTAGTTCCTACGTTTGATTTTCTCTGATGGCACATATCTCATCATCCATAGCCTCTTGCCATTCTTCCTTCGCTATTGCCTCCTGTGCAATAACTGGATCCTCCACAAGAAAAGCATAAGAGGAAGCTGGATAAATATCCTTTAATGATTTGAGTTTTACTAGTGATGACTCTGTCTCTTCGAATTGTTCATTATTTCGAGTTAGTGTTGATAGGTGTGAACTTTCAAGACTTCGTGCTTCTGCTTCTGACTCTGGTTCTTTTCCTTGTTCGATTTGCAGCTGAGGGACTGCTATTCTTCGATCCTCACTGTCTTCCCAACTCATATTTTCTTCAAAACTAACATTCCTACTAACAAAAACTCTTTCTTTGATAGGATCAAATAAACGATAAGCTTTAGTGTTAGTGCAGTAGCCAATAAATATATATTTCTGTGATTTACTCTCAGCTTATGTCGATCAGCTGTCACCAAAGCATAACAGACACATCCAAATACGTTTAAGTGACTTACACTTGGTTTGATACCTGTCCAGGCTTCAAATGGAGTTTGATCCCATACTGCTTTCATTGGAGACAGATTTGAAATATATACTGCGGTTGTAACTCCCTCAGTCCATAATTTATCTGCTAGTCCTCTTGCTTTCAACATGCAGCGTGCGATTTCAACCAATGTTTGGTTTTTCCATTCAACTACTTCATTTTGCTCTGGAGTATATGGTGCTGTAAGCTCATGCTTGATTCCATGTTTTTCACAGTAGTTTTGGAATTCTACTGAGAGAAACTCTCCTCCTCTGTCAGTCCTCAGAACTTTGAGAAGTTGACTTGATTGTGTTTCTGCCATAGCTTTGAATTTGGCAAAGTTCTGAAAAGCTTCTGACTTGAACTTCAAGAAAAATACCCAACACATTCGTGAGTAGTCATCAATCAATAACATAAAGTACTTACTTCCACACAGTGAGTCAGTCTTCATTGTTCCACATAAGTCTGCATGAACAAGCTCTAGTTTATCTGTGGCTCGTTTTGATTTCCCGACTAGAAATGGTTTCTTAGCTTGCTTGCCAAGTGCACAACTCTCATAGACGTATTCCAGTTGTTTAATTGGTGGTAAGCCAATCACCATGCTCTTATTGCTGAGTAGTTGAAGTCCTCTCATATTTAGGTGGCCATATCGATGATGCCACGTTTCACTGTTAATCTCTTTGCTACTTATGAAACACACTTGTTTAGTATCCAAAAAATCAACAAGAAACATATGATTTGAAGTCATAGAAACTTGCAGTAGAATCTCATTTGAACCTTGTCTTTTAACCATGCATGATTCTCTATTAAACTCAACCAAGTGTCCACTTGCAACCAATTGTCCTACACTTATTAGATTATGAACCAAAGAGGGAACATAGTGAACATCCTTTAATAGTTTTTCCTTTCCATTTATAGTACCAATAATAACTGTACCTCACCCTTCAACTTGTATTGGTTTGTTATCTCTAAGCCTCACCTGTATTTTCTGGCTTTCATCAAGGCTTTTGAACTTGTCCTTTCTTCCAGTCATGTGGTTTGAGCATGCGTTGTCGAGATACCATACATCAGCACTTGTGTCTTGCGTGTTTACATATGTCATAAACAGGAAGTCCTCTCCTTCATCACTTCTTTTTGCGAATTGTGCTTCAACAGGTTTGGACCAACAGTCATTCTCAAGATGACCATATTTCTTGCAGTAATTGCATTGGATGTTACTCCACCTGCCCTGACCTCTTCCTTGAAAGCTGCTTCTGCCTTGACCTCTGAAGAAAGAATTGCCTTGCTTCCCCTTCACCTGAAATGCTCTCTCCTCTTCATTTGCCAGATTTCTGTTAATTCTATCTTCATGTGCTTGAAGAGAACCCATTAGCTCATCAACAGTCATTTTAGAAAGATCTTTTGACTCTTCTATAGCAGCTACAACATGATCAAACTTTGTATGTAAACTGCGTAATACCTTTAGAATCACAATTTCATCCGTGATTTGATCACCATATGTTCTCATCTAACTCACATTGGATGATACTCTTGTGAGATACTCCTGAACTGTTTCATTAGCATTCATATGCAGGTTTTCAAATTCACATTTCAAAGACTGTAGCTTTACTAGCATTACTCTAGAGGAGCCTTTGAACTCTTTTTGTAGAATCTCCCAGGCCTGCTTTGCTGTTGTTGCTGCTGATATTCTTGAGAACAAGCTTTCATGCACAGCCTGTTGTATAAAGAAGAGAGCTTTTGCGTCCTTCTTCTGATTCTCTCTTAACGTTCCTCCTTCACTGGTTTCTACAAAGTAACCAGTCTCCACAAATTCTAATAGATCTTGAGATTTGAACAGAGTTTTCATCTTGATGCTCCAGTACTCATAATTTTCACCTTGGAAAATTGGAATCTTAGGTTGGGAGATGTTGAGTGCTGCTGCACCCTTTGCTGTCATGGTGGCTGAGTGGATTTTTACATAGGCCTCAAAGAGAACCACGCTCTAATACCAGAATGTTGGATCAAATTGCGTGATAAAGACGAAACAGAGGATAGAACAAAAGGGAATGAACATGAATTGCATCCACTGTCAAAACTTTACTGGTTAACTAGAACTTAAATAAGAAAAGTTTACAACTAATTTGCTTAAAACAAGGAAATGCACTCTTATTGAAACTCTGCTACTTAACAGAAAGAAACGTCTAAGCAAGATTCACTAAATCTGCAACTAAACGGTCTGATCTTCTTCTTCCTTTCGAATCACTCTTCCAACAAGTCGTAGCATCATATCGCCGGCTGTGTTCTTTGCAGCGATTTCGGGACCTTTCTGTACTGAGATCCATGTCCCCAGATGTGCACTTGTAATGACACCCAGTAAATTCAATTCAGTCCCAAAATACTTATTTGTATCAAGCTTCTAAAATCAAAATCTGTCAAACAGAGTACCACTTAATCTTATCAACCCTAGTTGGTTCAATTAATTGTTTCTAGCTGAACAACTATGTTAGGAATTAATTGATCACTGGCTAAACTTGCTCGTCCCGTATTAATCGGTCGTTGCTTTAGACCGAGTGGCAACTGCTTTAGCTAGTCACCTTTTCGGTTGCCATGCTGGTCGCTCCTCCCGGCGACCAAAGATTTGGCGACCGCTCACTGACCAACTTTATCGGTCGCCAAAAAGCATAATGATGACCTATTACCAATTTATACGCTGGTCTACTTTTGAGTTATCTCTTGTACATAGTGCTATTTATTGGAAATTTTTGTCCAACTTACAGTACATGCTCCGTCCCCATTCCCTCTACTTGATGCAACCTCTATTAGTTGAGATTTTAAAGTACATGCCTCCATTCAGCATCTCCAGCTTCCCTATAATTTTTACAAACTAGAGAATAAAAAATTAAAATCTCCATAATTTTCCTATCCCAACTCCAATAGCTCTCTATTTTGTAGAATCTTACATTTATTATACAACAATTAAATATTATGCATTTGAAACAAATTCAAATTAATAGCTAGTTTAGTTATTAAAATAATTCAATATTCTATATTTAAAACAATAATACTAAGGACAAGTGAGAAAAGTCAAAAAGTGAATGGAAAAAAGAGCCGAAAAGTAAATTGAGAGGAAAGATGAAGGAGAGCAATAAATTTTAGAGTTTCTGCAGATATAGGGAATTGTCTCTTCTCTTTTATCTCATTCCCTATTTTAGAGAATGAGATGAGGAAGTTGTTGGAGTAAAAAAGTGCTTAATATTCCCCAAAACAGAGAAAATAAAAAAAATGGAGGAAACTGTTGGAGATGCTCTTAGAGCATAACAATATCTGCAACAATTTTTTTTCTTGAATGGGAAATTTAAGAAGAGGGGAAAGGTTTCAGTTATGCCATAGGTCCAGTTAGTTCATATGGCAATACTTACAAATAGTTAACTAATGCAGTACTATTATTGAGCCGAAGTAATTAATAGCAATCCTTAATTAGCACATCATTTCTAATTATCACTCCACTATTAGAAAAGAAAAAGCAATTATGTCATCCTTTTAATATTGTAAATTTTTAATTATTTGAAAGTCCTAATTATCAATTAAATAATATTTTTCTAAACAACTGTTTTTATAAAATTTTAACATTGTCCAATAAAAAGGAATTATACGCAATTCTGCAAAATATTTATATTAAAAAGCTTTTTGTACATCCAAAAATATTACTTCATCTATCCCACATTTTTTGTAATATTTATTGTTTTAAGTCAACCTAAATTTTTGTAACATTTTCATATTTAATAAATTATTTAGCACACTATAATTTCAATTTTTCCCATCTTTCTTGATTACGTGCAAATGATACTTTTTTTTTTCCTATTTCCTAATCTTTGTCCCAAACTCAACGTTCCAAACAACCTCAGAAAAAGAGTGTTTTTCAATGAGTGTGAAAGTTTTGGGTGACCATCTAGCTACTGTTTTATCATGGTCACCAACTCGGTCATTAGGACGGTTGCTCTTAGCGACAATTATAGAGACCGATTAAGTCGTTACTCAGACGATGACAAACCAGTTACCACTTTTATATAATTATAGTGACCATCCTAGCGACTGATAACTAGGGTCCCACTTTTTCCTTGGCTAACTGGTCGCTATTTTTTTATATAATTATTACAAAGAAATGGCCAAGAGGGTTACTCTAATATTATAAATTAGCTCCCTTCCTTCTCAATTTTGTCTTGTACGACTTCTTCTGTTTCACTTCCTCTGTAGCTCCGCTTTATTCAAGAAGCAGCTATTGGTTGGTCTACAAGGTAATTTAAAATTTATGGTTATATAGTTAATAATATTGCATGTATATTTTATGGCTATATATTGCTAAAATTTACTTGTTTGGAACATATATTGGTTATTATGAAAAAATGATTAGATAGGTAGTAATCTTGCATGCATCTAAACCGTAAATTGACTATCAATAATTACTATTTTAAGAAATATTATTGTTGTGCGATATTTTTAGTGATTTTGGACTCTATTTATGTGTATTATTTATCTCTTCTGACACAGCGCTGGCTAATGCTAGGTTCTAACTCTCATGTATGGCCTTCAAATTCTCGCAAAAAACATGGTTTTGGATACTAAAAAAACATGTATCTATATCTATGTTTCCAAACTCTCATGTATGCCCTTCAAATTTGAGACATGAGAGCGTGCGCCATGGCGTATGTCCTCCAATAACGTAGTTATAATACTGTTAGTTTAGGTGTCCACTTTTAAGTTCAAAGCGTCTATTCTAGAGTGTCTATACTGAGTTGGTAATGTCTACTTCAGATATTTGAGTGTCTTCTCTTTGTCTTTGAGTGTCTGCAAGTCATTTTTCAAATGGTGCAGATAAGATAGTATGATTATTCAAATTTTACATATAATTGAGAGATAGTCAAGTTATTTTTATGAATATTTAAGTTGAAGAATCATGTAGAAATTTTATAGTTTCCTATATGTTTGGAGTCCAAATCAATTAACGTTTATTGTATCATGTTTAAGGTGAAACAATTCACAGTTTGTGATTGTTAAATGTCTACGTATGGTAATTGAATGTCTTGTATGGTACATGTTCCAAGTTTGTATGGTGTACATGTATACTATTATGGTATGAAGTGTCAAATTGTGGTGGTTAAATGCTTAGCATGATAGGTTGAGTGTCTAAACCTAGTAAGGGAGTATCTTGTCTACATATTTGTGTCTTGTTCACATGTATATGAATTTGGATACATTTTAGATACAGTTGGATACCATGTAAATGTAATTAGATATTTTATACATATAATTAGACATGTCATACATAGAAATTGCATCGAAATATATACTAATTTTTATTATAGGTACAAAGGTGTCTAACTTCATTTTTTCTATGTTTGTGGTGTCCAAGTGTCTGATTTTGGTGATTGGATGTTTAATATAATAGGTTGAATGTCTAAATCTAGTAAGATAATATCTTTTTTACCAATTTGAGTATTGGTGTTCAATTGTAGCGTCCAATTGTCTGATTGTAGTGGTTGAATATCTGGTGTTATAAGTTAAGTATCTAATCTAATATCCAAGTATTTGATTGTGACAATCGAATATCTAGCATGATAGGTTGAGTATCTAATATAATAGCTTGAGCGTCTATATTTGGTTAGGAAATGTTCAAAACTAAATCTAGTAGTTGCCCAATTTTATAGACAATTTGTATAAAAACCTATAGCAATATTAATGTCTACGATTGATATGGAATTGTATCTAGAATTGATATTAAATTGTTAGTTGTCAAAACTAAATAAAAAACACAATCTCCATCCCCAAAAAATTATATGTAAAAATTCAAACCAAACATATTCCAAAAAAAAAAGTCACTTGTTTTATGCTTTTATGCAAATTAGTTTAACATTTTTAAAATTTATTTCTTCTTCGTATTCTAGTATAGGAAAATTGTTTCATATTAAAAATAAAACAAAGAAATTGATTTAGATTTCTTAAAAATATATAATAAAAAATAAATTTTACATAAAAACACATTATAAAGATATCATGATTATTTTATAATTAAATGCATTTTTCAAAATAAAAAAAAATAAAATAAATTGATTTGAAAACAAATTAAAAAGTAAAGGCGTTATGCGTTCCGTCCTTGGCGAACGCGAGAAATTCCCCCAAATTCTCGCAAAAAACATGGTTTTGTATGAGTCCGATTCGTCTGTCTCTCATCTCTCTGTCCCCTCCCTGTCCCACACCCTATTATTGTGCCATCTATCCCTCTATAACTTCAATCTAATTTTGCTCTTAGATTGTTAAACGGGACTAACAAAACAGACGGAATCAGAACTTCCGTCAAACATAACAGGTGGCATNTCAGCCGTGAACTGCTTCTCCTCGCCTTTGTAGCTGACGAGGATCATCGGCTTGTCGCCGGATCCCAGCGGCACCTTGAACGACCATAGATTCATATCATTCTGCTCTGAAGCGTCGCTGAACCTCCGGCCGATTAGCCGCTTCACATTTGAAGAAATGTCAGTAACAGCAAGTAAACGATTAAACGGGCATAATATTCAGTGGAAGCGGCCAGCCCAGTCAAAGACTTCATGGATGTGCGGAGTCACCAGGTCGGCGGAAGCGGCAATCTAATGTCCGGTGAGCGGAACTTCTGGAGAGGGTATTGGTCTGAGGCGATCAGCGAGCAGAATTGTCAGTCAGAGTCTATTTCTGTTTAACGGAAGTCCTGATTCCATCTGTTTTGTTAGTCCCATTTAACAGTTTAATAGTAAAATTAGATTGAAGTTAAAGTGGGACACATGGCACAATAATAGAGTGTGGGACAGTGAGGGGACAGAGATTGGGGACAGACGAATCGGACTCGTTTTGGATACTAAAAAAACATGTATCTGTATCTATGTCTATAGCTATATATAATAAAAATGTACCAAGTCTAATGCTAAATGAATTTTTTACCATTCAGTTATAGTTTATTTTACTCGTTTAATATCACCCGAATACAGAAAGTTTGTGAACAGTATTTGATCTAGCAGGATGCTAGATTAAACTGACTAGCACCTTTCTCCCTTAATGAGTATTAATAACCTGACTGGGGCATAAGACCCATTCGACCCAATTTAGATTAGCTTTATGCCTCCTGTGTTTGATCCATAAAAGACTCCACGCTTGGATATCCCCCAAGCACTTAGAGTAGTTGTTTTGAACTTCTTGCGAAATTAACCAATCATTTATGTGCCCACAGAGCCTATGCCGTGACAAACATCACCGCTTGCCAGCACCATCAATTCTGCCACATGCACAGCTGCAAGACCATCAATCTGCCACCTCTCAAAAGTTCTCCTCCACTCGGCCACCACCACCTGACGACACCAGATGATATATACAATGATCTGCTGTCGCCATTCCGTCCTTGCAAACTGGACAACAGCAACCATCAATTTGGACTCCTCTTCTCGACAGATTACTTCTTGTTGGAAGATTGTTACACAAAACTCTCGACATAAAAACTGTTGATCTAAATCCATCCACTTGACACTATTGGGTGCACTT
>KK901829.1:0-26520 GCA_000696445.1 Aquilaria agallochum
TCGGCGCAATTCGAGATTCCATCAACATTCGGGCGAGAGAGAAGTGGAGACCTCTGAGAATTCACGGATTCGCGTCGGTCACTGGTGGGACGAGGGTTTATGGGTTGGGCGACTGTTATCTGAGCGATTTCCTGGCGAATCGAGGTTGGGCGTTATTGCTAGGCGAATTGAGGCGATTCACGACTTTGGAGGCGCAATTCAACAACCAACCAGCGGGGCTGTGGATGAAGGGGGAAGGTGGAGCGTTTGTTGGGAAGAAGGAAGATGGAGCATCGGCGGAAAGAGGGAGAGGGGCGGTGACGGCGATTGATCGGAGTGGGGCGGCGATGGGGAAGATTAGGTTAACTATCGTTTTAGGTCCCTAAAATTACTTTTTGTGCAAATTTTAGCTTGAACTTTATTGTTCTTCTAATCTAATCAGTTCTTATTATAAAAGAGACTGCCACGTGGCAATATACCTGTCACGTAAGCAATTTCCATCCAAAATAACGGTAGAACTAACGGTAGGGACCAAAATAGGACACTTAAGTTGAGTTAGGGGACTTTAAGAGCCACTTTTTGAGTTAAGGGACCACATTAGGAAGATCGTTAAAGTTAGGGGACTACATATAAATTTTACCCATTTATAAATAAACAAACATAAAGTATATTTAGTGCTTTTGAGACATTGATCATCAAATACAAAACCAACTAAAAGACAACCACATCAAATTTGATTGGGATTTCTATTATCAACTTTACCAATTCAACAAACAATCACATTACAACCAAATGAGCACTTACACCATTAAATTGACAATGGAAGAATTTTTTTTCCCAAGTTCTCTCTTGCACATCTTGTTGTACCCCTTAATGCCCGTTGCTTGCATTTGCAATTCGGCACGTTTTCATTGAACCACGATGATGCCACTGAATAGTCTGAAGACATTCCTAGAAGATTTTTAAACATACAGAGAAAACTTAAACCTTAGCAGTATAATAACGAATTCAGGTATTACAAAGAACACCCATACAATAATTCTGATTGATGCTGGACTTATTTCAGGCACATAATTTACAACATTGCCATATTATGACCATCAGAATGTTCCCTAAACCTCTTTCCCATCAGACTAATATATTTCATGTTCTCATATGTTGGTTTGCATCCGTGCTTCAATATTCTCATGATATAATATAGATACATAAAGCGGCAGTATTGCTATATATATGCTTCAATTGCCCTATATATTCACATACATATTATCAAGAGATAGGATTTATGGTTATCATTATTTATATTTAATACATCTGTAATCATCACATACACGCTTTTGCATTTTTCTCTTTTATCATCAAATCTGTATAAATACTTAGCATTGTAAAAGAACCTATGTGATCAATTGAATCTCTGATTCCTCTTAATTGTTTTACATATATTCACTCAATCACGCACCCATACAAACATACATATATGCACCCAATCAAACACCCATATGCACCCAATTGTCCTGCTATTTATGAACATAATAAGAGCTGCTATATTAGGTGATTAGTAACAGACAATACATGGGAAAGTATTAGCCGAATACAAATTAGAAATTTCAGGTTAACAACACAAAAGACTCGTCATTCTCGTCTATGGGTGTTTGATATCTATTGTAAAAAAAAGGCATGATGACCAGAAAAACAAATGGCCAGCTTCTTGGCCAAAAGACTCTTCCTTATTCTTGTCTTTTAAACAAAGTAAATTCAAACTCACATCACTTGATTACTGAAACACGAGGCTAACCCACCACAAAATCAAGTCTCTAGAGGTAGAAAACATTGCACCAGATGTGGACCATGTCGTTAGAGGTAGAAAATCAGCCACCAGCTACGCAGAGCGTAACTGTCATCGAAGGAAGCCAAAGAAGGGAGATTGAAGCCAAGAGAGGAGAGGGAATTGCTGTCTACGGTTTTTGAACCAAAATCCCCAATTCCCAAAATTGAATTCTAACTTCTTGTCATCGCTCCTTTTCTCTGCTTTTAACTATCTAAATGTTGCAAACGGTGTTAATGTGCGTCGAGACACGTGACTATTGGACTTCCCAGGTGGACTCAACTACACCAATTTTCAAAGTTTGAGTCCTGAGTCGACCCAGTTTATAGTCCAGGTCCTTAAGTGACCGAGTTACCAAAGTTCAAGGCACTAATATGCGTTTAAGCCCCCAACATATATGTGACAAGCTTTTTCTTGGGCCGAATATGTGACTAACTTCAAAATTCGCTAAAAAAGCCCAGTCTAGTTCCATTATTATGAACAAAAGAATCAACTGATCAATAGTACATGAACATGATCTTCCTTGTTTTCTGAAGAAAAAAAAGCGATGTTCTTAATCGATGTGGATGGAGGTGTATGGAATTTAGACTAAAGTTTCGTTTCTTTGTTTCACTTGACTTGTACGTTTGGCTCCATTTGAATAAGCCTAAAGGCATATTTTGCTCTCAAACTTAGACAATTCGGTACTTGACCATTGAAAATCAAATCAGTGCAACTATCCCCTCAACTTGGTCAAATAGTATAGTCAACCCCCTTTACACCTTGTGTCGATCATGCTAGAAATTTTTTCGGTGTCGCCAATTTCGCAAATGGGGCAGTTGGATGGAGAACACCTCCACCACTCCCATCCCTTACTACATCTTGGCCCTAGCTAGATCTCTCTTTTTCTTTCTTTTCTTTTCTTAATTTTATTTTTCTTTTCTTTTAAGAGATCTATGCCAGAAAAGGGAGAGATGCAATGAGTGATGGAGGTAATCCTCAACTAAACCAATCATTCTCGATGCGATTTATTATCTGCCAGCCGGCCAGCATCTTGCTTAAGATGTTTCACGTAAACGACTAGCTAGTTATAACAACTCTTTTTTTTTTTTTTTAACCCAATCCAATCTAGCTCCAACTGTTTGAAGCAAGACTAAAGCAATCAAAGCATCCATCGCCGGGTAGCTACCTGCTATTAGTTTCTATATAGCTAGGTGCAGGCGTATGTTTGCAGAAACAGAGAAACCATCAAACAAAAGAAGACCGTGGATGCATGAAAACATTAAAAGAATCGGTTGGCCACGCCTATATATGTACGTGGTCGTGCACATAGAAGAACAACCTGTTTCCAGCATTAGTTTTAGAAGCTTACCCTCGATCGAAGGTAGAGCCGATGCATATTATATATAGGAGGAGGCAAAGAGAAGCAAGAAGCTGAACAGTTGAAGCCCCCATGTTCTTTGTACGTACTAATTTGCTTGGGGGGCAAATTGAACAATGTAACCCTCATTCTCTATATAATATACACCCAGTTTTGTTTGCTTTTCTTTGTACAAGTTACATTATATTCAGCGGTGACAAATGAATGGATCCACGATTGAATTTTAACATGTGTAAATCGATAAACAAATGTTTGCTTGTATGTTTCCAACAAGGTGCTTAGCAAAAGTTCATCATCATTGCCTTGAATTCATCCACATGTTCTTGCAGTAATCGAGGCATTACACCTTATATACTCTCGCAATGTCTAATTAATATCATTTCATACTTGTCTTACTTACACAAAATGTTCCCCTAAAAAGGCAAAACTCACAAAATAAGATGATGATGTGTTTGAAGCTAAATATTTGTAGCTTCCTTCGTGGATTTTGTTTGTGGTTGTTTGTTTTTCTTTTTATTTTTTTTGAATAGTTAATGACTAGGCTAATATTTTCAAATGAAAGAAAACTATCAGATTCAAATTGTTAGTCTCATCCCATGTCTCACTCACAAAACAATCACCTACAAAATCTTAACGAAATTGTTAACGAACTGTTGTGAACTGAAGAGAGGTAGCAAGCGGACCTCAGAGGTCTTTTGTCTCGAATGAACTGTGGTCGGCCACATTGGCTAGCACCGATGATGGGAACTGCTTGACCAGTGCAACCGTTTTAATAGTGGGAAAATGAAAAAATAAAAAATAGATTAAAAAAAGAAAGGTATTAAAAAATATATATGTAAAGCAGAATACGGTCTAGTTTGAAATAAATATTTCATATAACAGAATGAATACTGTAATATAACACTCGGCGTACCCTCAATTTTTATGAAGTCAAAAATGAACTTTTTATTTACTGAAAAAAGGTAACTTTTTAGTCAAAGACTTTCATAAATATTCCTCCACCACCCAATTGAATATGAACACTCTGACACATGACACATTATTAATTCAAAATTTTGAAAAAAATAAAGTTGAGATTTGATTATAATTATCTTATATGAAATTATCTCTTTTTTTTCTTGATACGGACATCTAATACAAAAATTTAAATATAAAATTATCTAATATTAATTTTATTAAAAATTCTGTGATAAAGCATTGGGACATCAGCTAATTTTAATTCTCTATTCTTTCTTATTTCTCCGGAATCATCATGTCATCGCATCCTCGCGGTTCCACCAGAGGAACGACGATGCTGCAGAGGACTTATTGGGTCAGCCGGATTCTGGCACAGACCACCAGCCCCAGCAAGTCCGCGGTCGGGACCATCGCCTACATGAGCCTGGAATCTTTGTAATCTAATGGGCGGAATTTTGCGACTCCCTCAAAGCTCAGCTAAACATTCGACATTGGAAAACTCTAACTGACGAGTATTTTTTCTAGCCTCCGAGCTCCGTCAGCGAGTTGCCAAATCGGCCGGCGGATGGGATCTCCAACCACAGCGATTGCCTTCTCGTCTCCTTGTGGGATAAGGTGTGCTTGCAGACCTTGAAATGCAATATTTCTTTACACTTCCCCTTTTTAACTTCCAGTTGACCGTCTTGACGTTCTTTTTTCCCTGAAATATAGACCGCGAGACTGTACGATGCAAGCACGAATTAATTTCGAGGAGAATTCATGCACGGAGGACCTATGCTCGATTGCTGCTTCCAAGATGATGCCGCTAGATTTGGCTCCAATGTTAATAATACTGTGAGAAGGTAGTTCGATTTGATGTTGCTCACTTGTGGCAGAAATTTCTTTTTTGCTAGGTGGAACGTAACGAAGAACGAAGTTCTTCTGGCATTTCTAGTCCCGGTCCACTCTAGATGTAACCCTTTGCACATATAAATATGGGATAAACTTTATGAGGGTCGACCCTGCAATTTGGATGTATTATATGATTCACAATTCAATTTGTTTTGTTGAACTGCGACTTTTACTTTATCCATATTATTTTATTTCCATTTTGGTTAGTGTTTCATGGTTGTGAGGTTGTTTTGATGAAGTGTGTGTCTTCTTTGGTAAAAACATGCATGATCACCTGAGCTTGAAAACAGGTGCTGCTAAGGTCATTCATAGTATGAAAATTTCTTGGTATCTGAAGTGCTTTCAGTTTAAAGGCATCTTATTATGATAACATTTGAAACATCAACTGTTAGTGGCACATGGTCCCATTGTTATTTTATTTTTAAACACATCAGATTGTCTCTATCACTTTTCCTTCTGCTGTACTTTTTTATTCACCTTGGGAGGCAGATTGTGAAGATTGAGCATTTAGACCTGATGTTTCAGGTAGTATTCAGTTACGGGAAGGAGGATATTCTGGGCAAACATGACGCACCAGTGCGTTGCATTGAGAAATCTTATGCTTCAGATCGGTAAAAATAGCATGATTATATATTTCATGGTTGCTTATTTTTTATACGTACCCTTTCCCCCTAAATCATATTCTTTCATTTCATACATTTAGAGATGACAAAATTTGATCAAACTTAATGACCTGACCTAACCCTCCTAAACCTAAGTCCGATATGACCTGATTTGACAAAAAAACGTCAGCGACCCAAACTTGAATTCGATTGAAGTGGAACATGAGAAATCCCGAATCCAAATGACCAAAATCTGAAATACTCAAATCTGAAATGACCTGATGACTAGGTCTGACATAACCCTGAATTTAACTCAAATCAACATAAATATATAGTCGGCAGAGATTTAAAATTTTTTTATTTTTTTTTATATATTACTTGTTTATCTAAATCGCACATCAATTATGACCACACAATTTAATAAAGGCAAAAGGGGCAAATAAACCATTGATCTTTTCATTTCAGCGTATATCACTCATTATAGTTTTTTTACAATTAAATTGCCCACTAACATTATCTTTCAAACTGAATTTGATCATCACTGTAACTTTGTCCATGCTGGATGCTGTTGTTGGACTATTTGCTAACGTGGCTGTCATACGTGGACTCATATGTCACAGATTTTTTTTAAGTGGGAAATAGGTTGTAATGTGAGTGTCCAAAAGACTTAAAGGAAATAATTTGGAGGACCAATTAGAATTTCAAGAAATTTCTCTGGTAGAATTTTCACCGGACGATAAGCGAAACCGCTAGCCTTGTTTGGGCAAGCTTCGGTTTGGAGGAGAATGGTGAGGAATTGTTGGGGGAATTAGGGAATTAGTCCATCGAGATGGTGATTGAGAGGGACATTGATTGAGGAGAAGGGTACGCTAGTGACAGAGGAGTGAGATATTGACGGAGGCGGCAACGTTGTAGTGTGCGGTGGCATTGCAGGAAAGGGGACTGATCGAGGGGAAGAAAATCGTTGGCAAAGCATCAACGTTGATGGGGAAGATGGCAACAAAGGTGTAGGGCATGTGAGGATGGCAGCAGAGGATGGTGATGGAGGATGGAAGCAGGGGATGGCTGTGGAGAAAGGTTGCGGAGGATGGCTCGAGCATTGAGAAGGAGGGTTGAGGGGGATGGCGACGGAGAAGTGGCGTTGATGGTGTGGGGCATGTGAGGATGGTAGCAGAGGATGATGGCGAAAGATGGAAGTAGGGGATGGCTGTGGAGGAGGGTTGTGGGGGATGGCTCAAGCATTGAGGTTGAAGAATGGAAGGATATGGACCCAACTGTTATTATTTATAGTTTAGGAACTTAAGTGCAACAATAAATATAGTTCAAGAACACATCTTGTAATTTTCCAAGATGATGTGACTTTTTTATTTATAAACTTAACAAAACATTCTAAAAAAAATGAAATATTCTCTCCGTTAAACTGATAAGTGGAAAATTTGCTTATAAATCCAAAATAATAGTGTTAGATTTCACTCAATTGTAAATGTTAGTGGACTATTAAATATAAAAAAACTATAGTGGGTGATATATGCTGAGGTGAAAAGATCAGTGGCTTATTTACCTTTTTTGTCATTTAATAAACTTTAAAATACTATAAAAATATTTGTTATTTAGGGTTCTTTAAAGAATAAATAAATAAAATAATATACTTTATATAAGGTTCTCTGAAATTTAATAATGGGAAAATTACAAAAACCCCCCTCTAAGGTATGGTGAAACCTACAATTGTGTCATCGTTGTTTCAAATACCTATAGTTACCCCTGCAAAGAATTTTCTTATACATTTTTTTGAAGCATATAAATGACACACTAGATCTTGTCTGATAGTTAAATTGAATGTTGATTAATCTAGATTGAGCAGCAGTAGATATATTTAGGGAAAACTTCATTTATCAAACAAAATTTTTCTTTTTCTTTTTCTTTTTTAGTAATCTCATACAAATTTGTTGAATTATTGGATACTTGGATTTGTTATTTAGGTTTCAAATTTCAAGTTTATAGCACAAACTTTAATTGGTAAATATAATGTTAATTTAATATATTTAATTTTTTTAAAATCAAGGTATTTGAAATTTGATTTAATTAATATGGTTCTCTTCTTTGTTTAAAATTTGATTCAATTAATTTCAAATGTTTTGAATATGTCTAGTCAAATTGAATTTTTTTTAATAGTTTATTCTTCTACCAGTATTAACATTCATGTCTTGTTATGGACCTCCTAGTAGCAGGCTCTCCCGAGGAAGGTAAAGTGTTCTAAATTAAGTTGGAACCCAGTTTCAAGTTTACATAGCAAGAATAGAGATGTTTAGCAAAGTTCACTAAGTTCCGAGGAAGTTAAGGCACTAAATGAGGTTCAGGGGTAAAATGATAATTTTTCACCCTAGATAGCCAGGATGAGTCCCGAGTGTTTAAAATGAGATTTTATAACTTAACTTTCAACCTTAACCAAAACTTGAAAGAAATAAACAAGAATTAATCAAGAATAACTAAGTTACCAAAAGATGGGGGGTTTAATTATATTAAGCTTAATACTTTGGTGGCTTAGAGGTTAAGTGAGGGTTTAAGAAGGGGAAAGTGAAGCTATGGCTGCCATAATCTCATTTCCAACCTTCTCACTCTCATTTTGCTCTCAATTCAACCTTGAAATCAAGATTTCTTGGTGCCAAGAAGAGCTATCAAGAGTATATAAGCTAGGAGGAGCTCATTTCAAGCATTAAACCATGGTTTTGGAGCTTCAAAGTGTGTTTTCTCACATCCCCTGTTTTTGATACGGAGTAACCAATGTGTTCTTAATTGAATTCATGTTATTTGGTTAGTTTGGAGTTTGGGTTTTGGTTAGGAAGCAAGGTTTTGATGTTTGGTGTCTATGTTTTTTATTGGAACTTAGGTGACACTTTGTTGAGCTTAGTAGATTGGAAAGGAGGTTGATTCTTGCTTGTTACTTGAATTTGAGGTAAGGGAGTTATGACTTGAAGACCAATTAATGCTATTGACATGAGTTTGCTTGAAAAATTTAAGTGATTCTAGCAATAGTATTAGTTAGAGGATTTGGTTGAATTGTGGTGGACTATGAGGTTTGAGAGGATTTGGATGATGTTACGAGACATCATATATTGGCTTGTGATAGTTGGTTATGTTCTATGCAACATGGTCTATGTGTGTGTGAAATTTGGAGGCTTTCCAAGCATGTTTACTATGTTTGCTAAGTGTCCAAAGTTCATAGCAGTAAAATGTGCGCCAATTCTGCAGATTCATAGATTGGCGACACGTTGTCAATTTCGTGCACCAGTTCCCGACGCATCGCCAATTATGCAAATATGGCCCAAACGTTACCAACTGTGGCGACGCGTTGCCATAGGCAAGATGATAGAATTTCTCACATTTTGCAAGGGTGATCGAGGTGAGACCTAGGGGAGTTCTTAGGGTACTTTGGGGCCTAAGTATGCTGGGGGTACTCCGAGACTTCCGAAAGTTCCTCAAGAGTTAAGCGTTTCCTTAAGGTTTGAAAGATTTTATGGTTGCTTGAGCCATAAGCAAGGAAACTAGTTGCAAATGAGTATAACTAAGTACCATTAGTTTGGGTGAAAGGTTTAGAACCCTTGGCGACCTAGCTGTGCCGTAGCCACGAGGTTGTAAGGTGAAACCTTAGTGCACATAGTCTACAAGGTCTAAATGACCTAGTCTACAATAGTCCCACCATAATTCTCCTGCATAACATACTAAGAGAGCGGCTCAACTGGTGATTTATCACTAGTTAGGCTGGCAAGCGCAGCTTGCTAGTAGACAAGGCAATGCCTTGTAGTTTAAGGACAAGGATGAGGATAGGTCTCAAGGGACCTAAATATATGCATATATTAGACCCTCAGGCTGTATGAGCTCACAACAGGTTACATATGTTATCATATGTGGTGTTCTTAGTAATTTTCTTGCAGGTACATTGAAGACCCTTTATTGAGAATGTTATGTTCTCACTCCCTAGTTATGTAGTGCAGATTCAAAAGCTGTTGGATTGGATAACCGTTGAGGGTTATTGCAATAGTGGCTTTTTGTGCACAGGTATTGCACTTGAGAATCCTTGTGATTCTAGTCTACACGAGTATGCTTGAGTCGTTTGCTGGTCAAGTAACAGTACTAACTAGAGTATTCCTTTGGCTGTAGAGCCTAGTAGCATTGGACAAGGGTTTTTGAGACTCGCCGCTGGGATTCACATCCAAGGTAGGAGTTAGTTAAAGAAGATCTCAATAGAGGCTTATATATATACAGTACTCTAGTTGCCTCCATAGTCTATGTTTTAAGGAGTCTTAGACTCTGGGGTTGTTCTTGGATGAGGGCATTAATCTATTTTATGTATGAATATTTTCACGAGTTGTTATGTGTAGTAAATTTACATAAATGTTGATTTTGTATGCTTTGGCTATTTGTACTTATTTTCTGTAGAAATTACCTGGCCAAGTTAATGTTTTATGTTTTTATTAATCCGAGTCAAAGCATGAAGAGCATGCATTTTGCATATTCTAGGATAATCAAGTAGTATCATGAGATTTTAATCCGCACACATATACGACTAGCCAATTGCAACTACCGTGAGACCAGCTTTCACAGGGCTTTCTGGGCAGAGGCTAGGGACGGCCGTGTTAGTTTTTGCCCCATATTATTAAAGTTCCTATCTTGTATTAATAGGAATGATAAATACAAAATGAGGTTTTAATTATTTATCTTTATCTTTAAATTTAATTCACCATAAATCCTAAACCTGAGCCTAAAATCATAAAACCCTGAACATTCATCCTAACTTAAGCCGTAAGCTCTCAATCTTAATCATAAACACTATACATAAACTTATACTTTGAACCCTAAACTCTAAATCTTAAAACTTAACCCTAATTGAAACCTTAACCTTTACCATAAACGTAAGCCCTAACATTAACCATAAGCCCTCAATCCTAACCTTAAACCCTAACCTTAAAACCTTAAACCGTAACACTTAATCTTATTGCTAACCATTATCCTAAACGTTAACAATTAATTCTAACCTTTATCTTAAACCTTAAATTTCCTCTTTTATTACCTTCCATATTTAATAAGTCCCATATTTGAGTATTTTTCATATTTAATAACTTTTTTTAAGGAACATCCATATTGAGTCTTATATTCAAATACTTCCATATTTAATAAGTTTTATATTTGAGTTTTTCTAAAATAAGTAACTTCCATATTTAGTAAGTTTGATGATCTTGGTAAGCAATTGTCAAATTACAACATGGGTCCTTAAGCTTTTTAAATCTTTGCATGTTCATCCAAAATTTTTGAAATCTTGCAGGTTAGTCACTAATAGAGTAATAGTGAATTAGAGATATATTTTATAGCAATTTTACAGCAAAAGTTAGATATCACAGCAAATTTGTTGAAAGATAATTAAGAAAATATTTATGAATTCTTTAATATTAACATAAGAAAAATTAACATAAATTAATTACACCAAAAATTGCATTATTTAATTTAAATTTTGAAAAAATTAAAAAAATTAAATTGATTAAGTGATTTCAACATATAAACCAGTAACCTAAACAAACCTAACTCGAGTTTAGCCTAAAACCTGACTTGAAATTATCTGAGACTGAAATCCACCAGACTTATATTGAATTCGAATCCAAAGAAACTTGACTCAACCCAACCCGAACCCAAACCCAAAACCCGATCATGGACCCGAATTTATACTAACCCAATTAAACCCGAACCTGAATAATCTGGCCCGACTCATCCAATTGTCATCCCTACATACAATTTAACATATTTCTGATGGACTGCTTTCTTTAATGTTTCTCTATTTGTTGGATTATGTGGGGGGCAAACATAAAAATAAACTTTGAAAATATTCTCAAATTTTGTCTAATTATGGATGAATATTCGTGCATTTTTGCTAAGCATGCTTTAATTTCCTGTGCTGAATTTGGATTCTTGATTACTTTAGCTGACTTCTTTGTGGAATTTGCTTTATAATGTTTTTTTTCCTTTGATTGCGGGGCAACTAATAACTGGTAGTTGGGTCAGAAAATTGAAATGTTGGGATCCTAAGGGTACAATCCCGTGGCTTGAATTGATTTTCCATTCTGTGCCTATATGAGTCTCATCCACTCTGCCTTTCCATTTTAGGTCTGTAACATTATATTATTTTTTGCAGATTGAAAAGTTCTTACAGAGGCGGCTTGACCACAATGAAGAATATTGTGAATCATGTTTTGGTGTAGAAACGATACATCTAACTTGCCTTGTGTCTTTTCTTCAATTTGGTTCTCTGTTGGGTTTCTTTTAGATTGTGTATTAAGTTATCTTTTAATTTGACAGTAGAAGTACATGCTGTTTATGGAGGACTCTTGTGGGCTTTCCAAATCGAGGTTCATTTGTCAATCCAAGAGAGTATACCTTTCTTCCTAATTTCTCTCGTTACTTGAAAGTACATACAAAAAATATAAAAATGTATAGTAGAAGTCTAACTATGGACCTATGGTTGTTAAAAGTTCCTGTTGAAAAAAAACCTATAAGAGTTAAAAAAACTTATTATGTTAAAAAATATATTACTTCTGTGTTTCGTGGTAAATGTGTTTGAGGACGTAAGTTTGGGAATGTCGAATTAATGGGAGGCTAACATTTCTAGTACATGCATGGGGTAAATTAATTTGTTTGACATTAAAAGAAAGCTTTTTTTTTTCCCACTTTGATTTTTTAGTTTAAATTGAATATCGTTTTTGAAAGTTAATAGTTTATTTTCCTTACTAATTTACTTTTATAAAGTACTTAATTTCCAAGTTCTTTTCATTTCCAATTTTCCGTCAAAAATTTTAATTAAAAAATATTAGTAGTTTTCATATATAAAAGGTATACTAAAATCACATTTTTAAACTTCTTAAATTATTGAGTTCTAGTCGACTTATAATTTAGACAAACAATCCCTGGTTTGAGAAGAGAAATACCAAAAGTACAAAATCCAACACCACATCTAGTGCCAACTAATCTCGAACTATATATAATCCCTATATACACAACCCCTTTATTGAAAATATCAGCCAAGTGAACCTTTAGTGAAAAATCGATTCATTTTCAATTATTAACTTCAACTTTTTGTAAAAGCGAGTTTCATAAATTAGTTTTTTTTTCTAAACTAATTTGCACCATTAGCATTATTACTCTCATATGTTTGCTATGTCCGTCTAAATGAACTCAAGGAAATTACATATTTTTTATATTTAGAGATTTATTATAGTTCGGGCTCTTAGTTAATGTATACTGCCGTCTGTGAGTTATACACTTAGAAATTGAAAACAGTGTAACACAAATACATAGAGACATAATTAGAAGCAGAATTTACATGTATAATTTTACCGATCACAATTCTCACGAACATTTAAGAATTTTTGAAAAATTAAAAGAAATAATAAAAGTTGATGCTACAGATCGAAAAAGATACTGTAAGCAGTTATTTTTTTGAAAGAATAATGTAGGCAGATATCTTTATATTTAAGGAAATTCAGTAAGTAATTATTTATAGCAAGTTCATACAATTTGCGTGGAGAGAATTTTATTTATTTGTTGATAAGGATTGGTTGCCTTTTTTTGTTTTTTTGAAGAAAAATCTTGAATATAGTATAATTTGCAGTTGAACGGGCAAAATATTGATAAGCAAGTGTCGAAAAGATTCCAATTGGAAGATATTGGATGGAGCTTGTAATATTAATAATCAAATAAGTACTAGTTCTCAGTTGACGTGCTAATAGCCTAACAAACCCAAAAGAATGAGTTGACGTCTTTAATATTCTCTCTAGGCTGTCGGCGGCAATCCAAACCGGCCGGCCTAGCTTCTTGACCTGAAACGTCCTTCAATGAATTCTAAGCTACTTTTGCTTTGTGTCGTTTCCTGAACACAAGTAGAGAAGAGAAGTTTGCATCTGGAATCTAAAACATTATTTTCTACACATGGATTCTAAGCTACTTTTGCCCAGCGCTGTTGTAGCCATCTTCTTATTCTTGGTCACTATGGCGTCTGATCCTTCTCCTCTTCAAGATTTCTGCGTCACTGATTGAACCAATTCTCAAGGTGAGCGCAAATTTTTCTTATTTCACCAGTTTAATTAATAGTCGATGATATATATATTCAACTTGTGAATAAAGATCTACTGTTACTCAATTTAGACTAGTCAAAGTCTAATTTGACTGTTATATGAGGCTCAGTGTGTTAGTTACATGTTTTAAAAAAATTTCTAAATAAATCCCTAAATTATTAAATTCTAGAAGATCCCTATACAAAGCATATTATTTTGTTAATTTATTCTTTAAAAACACCTACATAAAAAATATTTTTACAGTATTTTAAAATTTCTTAAATGGTATGGTCATAATTAATGTGCAATTTAGATAAATAAGCAATATATAAAAACATAAGTTTTTACATCTCTATCAACCACATATTTATGTTAATTTGGGTTGAAATCGGATTTTGTCTGGTCCATTCAATGGGTCATTTCAAGTTCAGGTCATTTTGAGTTCAGGCCATTTTGAGGTTCAAGTAAATCGGGTTCGGCTTTTTTGGGTTCAGGTTAGATCAGGTCAGTCTTGGGTTCAGGTGGGTTTAGTCAGGTTACTAGATTGGGTCAAATTTTGCTATCCTTAAACGATTCTGGGCAGCAATGGAAGAGGAGGCGGTGCAAGCAGTAGCGGAACCAGAATTTTTGGTTCGGGGGGGTAAGCCCAGAGGAGAGTCGACGGAGCCCGGAGGAGGGAAACGACATCGCAGTTAGGTAAAGCTGTAAATTGGTACTAATTCACGCTAATTCAAAGCTCAAGGAGCAAATCGTACGAGTTGAAAACGTTGGAGGACTAATATTGCATTTAGGTAGGTCATGTTATAATATCTACCTAATGTAGAGGGAATAACTACTCATTGGGTTCCTACTTTCTTCAGCACCTGCCTTACTGCCCATCATCTTTATATTTTCCTTAATAATTGGGGGGCAAAATGCACACTCAGTCCTTAACTTTTGATAAAATCACTAAATTACTACCCATATTTATGTTTTTTCAAAATTCCCCCTCCCAGCATATGGTAGCTACGTCACTGGGTGCAAGGACTAGCGGGATTGTTTTTTGCGGGCTGACTGTAGATGGAGGTGGAGCTAGCAGCTGGAAGCCGGCTATTTTTATGCTTGGGAGCGGCTGGATTGGAAGGTGGGAGGGCGAAGCGCTAAGCTAACACAAGGCATATGGAGGTGAAGAGGGAAAGGGCGAAGCAAAACATTAGTGCCATTAGGGAAAAAGTAAAAGGGAAAATTACAAAAATCTCCTATGATTTGTTCTAACCTACAGTTTACCTCCTCTATTTTGAGAAACCTACACTTTGCCCCTTAAATTTTTTATATTATTTGATAACAACTTCTGAAATTGTATTTAAACTATATGATAATAATGTTCTAGTAATTTCAAGATTTTTGATATTTTTTTCATAGTCAACTGACCTTTGAAAAATACTGATATATAATTACAATTGGGAATGTACATTAACAGAAAGGAAAAACTAATAGTTTAAAATATCT
Organism: Aquilaria agallochum; assembly: GCA_000696445.1. Taxonomy (NCBI): domain Eukaryota; kingdom Viridiplantae; phylum Streptophyta; class Magnoliopsida; order Malvales; family Thymelaeaceae; genus Aquilaria; species Aquilaria agallochum. The sequence goes on from KK901829.1 coordinate 15,196, forward strand.
ATTAACTATAAAAAAGTTACTGCAAAGATTAAAATTACTGGAAGATAATTATCGTATAGTTTAAATATAATTTTAGAAGTTGTTATCAAGTAGTGTAAAAAATATAGGGGGCAAAGTGTAGGTTTCTCAAAATAAAGGGAGCAAACTGTAGATTAGACCAAACCACAATGGGGTTTTTGTAACTTTCCCAAAGTAAAATCTACAATTACTTTTGCGGTTAATTTGGATGTGTTCTATACTTCTATTTTTTAAAAATCCCCTATTCTCAATTTTTTTAATGCACGACAAATCTCATTCGACTACTTACACTCACCATATATCCTTAATAATCTCTTAAGTAATACTTTCTGGAAAATAATTAAGTTCTTATGCACTTTTTAGATTACTTAGGCTAAAAAGAACAGAAAATTAACAAAAAAAACACTTTTCTACAAGAATTATTTCAAAAATGTTTTTTCGAGCATTTTTAAAAATAAATCTTTAATAAGTATACAATTCGGGTAAATTAATCACTTTGTATAAAACTAAATACATTTAATATATTATTAATAATCTCACGAACTCACTTGTAACTTAAAATTGTAAATATTTTCTTAGTACCCAATTACCCAACATGTACAAAGTCTGAGACTATCAAAATAACTCCCACCTGAGCACAGAAGCTCCGGAAATGAGAGGTTTAATTTTCTTTGTGCACTTCATCTGTATCTGTTAAGGCTATTTTAAATGAATTAGTTAGTTCATTAGTATGACTAACTAATAACTTAGAATCATTAAATATTCATGATTTTTTAAATACCTGCACAAAAAACCTTGCTGAACATTCATTCAGTGGGCATTAGGCTCCACACTATTAGTATCTGTATAATGTGACACTTAAGGGAGTGTGAATTATAAATTCTTAGTAAGGGATCAAATACCTGCAAAATAATCTTTAGGACCCAGTGTATATAATATATGTACACATCTTAACGTGAGCTCAAAACGTTCCGAGGTTTTAACTAATGGCCGTTAGTACAGGTTCTATGATAAGGAACTCATTCTCAACCTAGTATTTCTTACAAGAGCTTAACTCTTGCCCTAGCAAGCTTGGCTTGCCACTTACTTACCCTTACTCACACTATACAGGAGTTCTTAAACTTGGTGGCTTATTCTTGTCAAGCTAGGGTGCTCTTGAGCCTCAAATCGTATTTTGAATACTCAGTACCCGTACCCATACTTAAAAGCTATTTAATTACCTAGTCCTTAAGCCACTTTTTGTCCACCCTTACTCTCCTAATTAATGCATTATAAAAGTTCATAAAGCATCAATTTTAATTTGAATTTAAAATCCCTTATCTGGAACAGTTAATGCAAACACCAACTTCAATATTCTTAGTCTCAATTTTTGTATTCTTCTTTGTACCCTTTATAATTGTTTGAGTATTTCTCTTTTAATTTATCATTTAGCTACATAAATAAATCATAATTAGGACAATACTACAACATTCCTTATGGTTTAAGTGATTAGGAAAAACCTTCTCATTGCATTCCAAATAGCTGGCCCTTTACTCAACACACACCAACACTAGTTTCGGTGTTGTACCATTTCTACTCCAAAATTGAACCACCTAGGTTAATATTGATTATTTCTCTTATAAGCAACTAAGAACCAATATAGATAAATTAAATTCAGCCATTTTCCAGCACAATTAACCCAAACAAAATCTGGACACAACTGAATCAAATCAACACACATCTAGGTTTTTTTAGCCTTCTTTCAACAACTTGATTCAAATGGTTTTTAGATGTGTTTTTGCCTTCATAAGTTAACAAAAACTGAATTAAACACACTTAATCCCAGATTAATAAGCCCATAAAACCTGGAATTAATCAAGAATAAGGACGAATTGAATTATCTCTTACCCTTGAATCAAACAAAATTTAGACTTTCTTACTTAAGCTTGGTTCCCAAGCTTTTCTTGTTGTTTTTCCCTCAATAAATAAATAAGAACTAGATTCAAATCACTGTTTCCAGTAGCTACAGAACTGTATGAAGCTAAAAAACAGGGGAAGAATAAAACTAAACTTACTTGAACAAGTAGCTTGAAAATCAAGCTTAGGATGGTTCCATACTTGGTTTTTCTTGAAAAATTTGCTTAAGTGTGCTTGAATTTGATGGATTAAGCTTGGATTTGGTCTTAGCTATAGTGTTTGGAGAGAAAGAGAGGTTTCGGGTGGTCTGGAGACGAAGGAGGAAGATGGCCGACCAAAAGAATGGATCAAGTCAACTTATGTAGGCTTAAGGTGCACATGCCACGCAGCTGGTCCCTTCTTTGTACTCAGTAGTACGTTGGGGCCTTTTCTGTAACTAAACAGAAATATTAGGACTAAAACTGGCATTATGCCGCCCCTTTAACGTTAATTACATTTCCAGTCTTCAGCTTTAACAGGCGTGCAATTTAATCTCAATACTTCTAAGGGTTACATATAAACTATCTATAAACAATCTAGTTAATTCACAATTTGACAAAGGTATAGCGAGAATCATAAAAAACTGTGATACCTTAAATTTAATATTTTTCTATCCTCTACCAAATCGTGCAATAAAAATAAGTCACTATGTTAAATGATAAAAATGCCCTTCTTGGTCCGGTTTAGTTAAATGACTAATTTTTGTCCTTTTTAAGCTACTATACTTTATTAAACCGAGAATTTACTTGCATTAAATATTCTAAGCATATTAAATTACTAAAATAATTACCTCAGTAATTATGGTATGAATTTTTTGAGAGCTGTAACACGGGTGTGTTCAAACATAAATTTTTCTAAAATGTGATATTCATTTATATATATAGTGGAAGGCAATTTTTTTATAAAAATCAAGTAAGGATTGTTTCATAATTTTCATTTTTCTTTAAGCCAGATAAAGAGGATTTCATAAAATTTATTATTTTCTAAAAAAAATTCAAGTGATTGTAAAGTAATTATTGTGTAGATAGAATATTAAATTTCAAATTGATTCTAAACAGAAAAAAATAAAAAATAATGCATTATTAATGGTATAAGACTAAGTCATAAGATGAGGTAAACCTCTGGGCTTGACAGTAGAAGCGCATGTTGTTTATGGAGTGCTCTTGTGAGCTTTCCAAATGTGAAGGTTCATTCGTCAATCCAAGAAGAGTATACCTTTCTTGCTAATTTCTCGTTACTTGAAAGTACATTAAAAAAAATAAAAAATGTATGGTAGAAGTCTAACTATGGTTGTTAAAAGTTCCTGTGAAAAAAAAAAAAAAGACCTATAAGTGTTAAAAAATATATTGCTTCTGTGTTTCGTGGTAAATGTGTTTGAGTACGTAAGTTTGCGAATGTCGAACTAATAGGAGGCTAACATTTCTAGTACATGCATGGGATAAATTTGTTTGACATTAAAAGAGAGCTTTTTTTTTCCACTTTGATTTTTGAGTTTAAATTAAATATCGTTTGAAAGTTAATAGTTTATTTTCCTTATGAATATATTTTTACAAAGTAATTAATTTCCAAGTTCTTTTCAACTCCAATTTTCCATCTCATAAAAAATTTTAATTAAAAAATACTAGTAGTTTTCATAAAAGGTATACTAAAAGCACATTTTTAAACTTCTTAAATTATTGAGTTCTAGTCGACGTATAATTTAGGCAAACAATCTCTGGTTTTAGAAGAAAAATACCAAACGTACAAAATCCAACACCACATCTAGTACCAACTAATCTCGAACTATATATAATCCCTATATACATAATTCCTTTATTGAAAATATCAGCCAAGTGAGCCTTCAGTGAAAAATCTATTTCATTTTAAATTATTAACTTCAACTTTTTGTAAAAGCGAGTTTCATAAATTAGTTTTTTTTTTCTAAACTAATTTGCACCACTAGCATTATTACTCTCATATGTTTGCTATGTCCGTCTAAATGAACTCAAGGAAATTGGATTACATATTTTTATATTTAGAGATTTAATATAGTTCGGGCTCTTAGTTAATGTATACTGCCGTCTGTGAATTATATACTTAGAAATTGAAAAAAGTGTAACACAAATACATAGAGACATAATTAGAAGCAGAATTTACATGTATAATTCCACCGATCACAATTCTCATGAACATTTAAGAATTTTTGAGAAATTAAAAGAAATAATAAAATTGATGCTAGAGATCAAAATTAAAAGATAATGCCAGCAGATTTTTTTTGAAAGAATAATGTAGGCAGATATCTTTATATTTAAGGAAATTCAGTAAGTAATTATTTATCACAAATTTATACAATTTGCGTGCAGAGAATTTTATTTATTTGTTGATGAGGATTGGTTGCCTTTTTTTTTTTTTTCCCTTTTTTTGTTTTTTGAAGAGAAATCTTGAATATAGTATAATTTGCAGCTGAACGGGCAAAATATTGATAAGCAAGTGTCGAAAAGATTCGAATTGGAAGATATTGGATGGAGCTTGTAATATTAATAATCAAATAAGTACTAGTTCTCACTTCTCAGTTGACGTGCTAATTAATAGCCTAACAAACCCAAAAGGATGAGTTGATGTCTTCAATATTCTCTCTAGGCCGCCGGCGGCAATCCGAACCGGCTGGCCTAGCTTCCTGACCTGAAACGTCATTCAATGGATTCTAAACTACTTTTGCTCCACGTCATTTCCTGAACACAAGTAGAGAAGAGAAGTTTGCATCTGGAATCTAAACAGTATTTGCTACACATGGATTCTAAGCTACTTTTGCCCGGCGCCGTTATAGCCATCTTCTTATTTTCCGTCGCTATGGCATCTGATCCTTTTCCTCTTTAAGATTTCTACGTCGCTGATTGAACCAATACACAAGGTGAGCACAAAATTTTCTTATTTCATCAGTTTGATTAATAGTTGATATATATATATATATATATTCAATTTGGCAGTTGCAGTAAATGGCTTCCCCTGCAAGGCACCGGGGCAGGTTGTGGCAGAGGATTTCTTCTTCGCGGGACTTCACTTGGCAGGAAACACAAGCAATGCAGTTGGCTCCAAGGTGACGGTGCCGGTGAATGTAGCAGACTCAACACTTTAGGCATCTCCCCGGTCCACATCACAACCCTTCCCACACCCACTCGCGAGCCACTGAAATCTTGACAGTTCTAGAGGGCAACCTTGAGGTCGGCTTCATCACTTCCAACCCCAAAAACCGGCTCATCATGAAGGTGTTGAGAAAGGGCAATGTGTTTGTGTTCCCTGTGGGGCTATTGAGGAACATCGGGTATATTAACATCGGCCAAAACCCTAGAGTTATTACCATTGTGGACGTTGTGTTTGGGTCTAACCCCTGTATTTCGAGTGATATTCCGGCCAAGGCATTCCAACTGGACAAGAATGCGATCACTACCATACAGTCCAAGTTCTTGATCCAGGAAAATAAAAAAATGCGGATTACGAACCCTTCTTTAACTCAATTGAATTCTGTGACATGCCTATGTAATTTGTTTTGTTCTCCTATTCATTTTGGTGTATTATTGTTCTGTACTAGTACCTTAAAGATAGACAAAGACCATATAAAATATCTTTTATTGTACCCATAACTGTGAGGAGCAAAAATATTCAAAACTAATGCTAGTTCTGAGAGCTTGTTCACACTAGTAGCAAACACAACCATTATTTTGGCAAAGAAGTAAACAAACGTTAAAGGCGTATAGTGGCAAGCACCATTCTACTATCGCCTTGCCCATTTTAATGCCATTACCATGCCATTGCCAAGTATAGCCGATCACTTATGTTTTCCATAAAGTGAAAAAATCCAACTCTTGCTGATGTATTCAAAGCAAGTGCACCAAAAACTACCCAGAAACCTACAACAAATCCAGTTGTTGCCCCGCTGTAAAACCATATAGCAGTCTCAAACCATTCATCTTTGCTACTGCTATGTTTTTCCCTTTCTGAAGGTGAATTGGTACCACTTTCAGGGCACTTGTTTGGTAAGGGAAGTCCACAAAGCTTAGGGTTGCCTGCATATGAAGTGGCATTCAAACTCTGCAGTTGTGTGCTTGTTGGAATTTCTCCTGAAAGGCTGTTGTTTGACAGGTCCAGCACACTCAGATAGTTTAAATTAGCCAAACTGGAGGGGATTTCTCCGTCAAGGCAATTCACTGACAGATCCAAGGATTCTACCAGCTTTAACTGCCCGATGTCCCTAGGAATTCTTCCAGTTAACATATTGTCTGACAAATTCAGTGCACGTAACCCAACAAGGCTCATCATTTCCCCAGGGATACTTCCACTCAATGCATTTCTAGACAAGTCAATCATCTTTAATAATAGGAGAATTTCTTTGTACTCGTGGATCCCACCTTTCCATATGGCTTGTGTTGAATATTCATAAATAGGAGCAAGATTGATGGTATAATTCTCATCAACAAACAAGCGGGTATTAGACAATGTGCTCGTTAATGATGTCGATGAAAAATACACCGGCAGTTCTCTACCTTTCCGTATGACTTTTGATGAATCTTCATGAACAAAACCAGAAGAGACTTGAAGATACCATGATCTCTGTAAGCTGTAGCAATCACTGTCGGTCAGGGCAGTTAAATTATTGACACAATGTGGAATAGTGCCAGAGATGTTGTTGGATGAAAGATCCAGTAATTGTAGACACTTCAAATAACAAAGCGCCTTAGGTATCTGACCGTCGAATCTATTATCTCGTAAACTTAACGCAAGAAGACCAGTCAAATTTTGCCCTAACCATGCTGGAACAGGTCCTGTTAGCTTATTTTCTCCAACATCTAACACTTTTAGCGAGCTGTCGGTGTTCCAGGATAAGGGCAAACTTCCGGAGAAGCTATTGTTTCTTAGAGTCAGTGATTCAAGTCGGTCCAGCCAACCTATTGAGTCCGGTATCCTCCCGTAGAAATTGTTGCTCCCAAGATTAACGACAGCTAGATTTGTCATGTTCATCAAACACTCAGGAAGCCTACCTGATAACAAATTGTTGGAGAGATCAAGGAATTCCAATAAAGTATAATCGTTAGCTGTAGTACACAAGAATGACAAATTCCCATGAAACGTATTGTTGGACAAATTCAAAATTGTTGAGCTGGACAGAAACTGAGGGATGGAACCATAGAACTGGTTGGAGCTCAGATCAAATGCAGGATTGTACGCAAATATGTTCCTCAAGTCTGGCACTTCTCCCCTCAAATTGTTGTGCGACATGTTCAGGTACAGTAATTTACTAGAAAGATTATTCCAGAACCAGCTTGGGACCACATCCGAGACATCCGAATCAGAAATATCAAGTACGGAGAAATGAGTCTGACTCTTCAACCAGCTGGGAAATCGAGGGCCTAATTTGCAAGACCTCAAATTGAGAAAAATCGGTTGGAATGGTGTAGCCGAATGTGAGCTCAAGTTCAAAGCTAGAGAATTTAATGACAAATCAAGTTCTAGCAGATTGGACATATTATGAAAATGGAGCTCAGTTATCACACCTACCAGATGATTTGACTGAAGACGTAGAATCTGAAGGTTTGCTAGCTCTCCAATGCTTACTGGAACGGTCCCTCTAAGATTATTCCTAGTCAAATCCAAAGTAACTAATTCAGAAGTGGGCCCAAAAGTAAAATCTGATGAGAAGCCTTCCAGCAGGTTGTCATTGAGATACAATTCTCTCAAGGCTGTAAATCTTGGGATATTTGGTAATGAACCTTTTAGCTTGTTAAAACTCAAGTTTATGATCTGCAATGAAGTCACAGCACATCCTGCAAGGCTTTCTAAACTACCCTCAGTCACATTGTTCCAAGAAATATCCAAAGTTTGTAAGTTGCAGAGATTCCCCAAGGATTTTGGAATCGGTCCCTCCAGCTCATTGTGCGAAAGATATAAATGTTGGAGAGAATCAATGTTGGCGAATGAATCAGGAATTGGGCCACTCAAGTTGTTCCAAGCCAAGCTAAGATCAACGACTGCACTGCTGATGCTTATCAGCAAAGGAAGCGTTGAAGGGGGGATGGAACAATCAGTGAAGCTGATTACTTTGAGAGAACTAGAAGAGTTGGCCATTGAAAGAGACCGAGGATCGACCTCACAGAATTGTGAACCAGTCATATATATGGTGGAAAGAGAGGAAGAGGACTTAATGGAGTGGAGCCAATCTGTAGCTCTGGTAAAATTAGTTTGACTCATCTTAAGCTCTCTTAAGGAAGAGAGATGAGAAAGCCAATCAAAGCTGTCAACATTCAAGCTGCCATCGTTGTCACTGAGATCAAGATATTGCAAGTTGTAGAGATTCCCGAGCTGATAAGGGATATCCCCAGTGAAATTATTAAAAGAGAGATCAAGAGAATGCAACCTGGAGAGGTTCCCCAGCTGGGAAGGAATGTGGCCGCCGATCATGTTGCGGGAGAAGTTGAGATAGCTCAGCCGGGAGAGGGAGCCCAAGAAGGCGGGAATCTCTGAAAGGTTGTGAACCATAGTATTACTAAGGTCCAGGTGATACAGAAATGGCAGTTTGAGCAGGGATGGTCGTAGCTCTCCCACAAAAGAAGACCATAAACTATCACCACCAGTATATCCGATTTCAGGATCACAAAAAGGGCAGAGTTGGAGCCTGATAACGTGACCCGTTCGGTTGTGGCATACCACTCCTCTCCATCGGCAGCAATCTTGATCATCGATCTTCCATGAAGAGAGGTCGTTAAAATAGTCATTGAGGCCTTGCTTAAAGTCTAGAAGGGCCAGTCTCTCTTCCTCTATGCATTTTCCACAGCATGGATTGTGGCTGAACAATAAAAATGCACATAGAAGGAGATGAAGATGAAGATGAAGATGAAGATGCAGCAGCGAGAACATGAGTTTCATCTTACTAATTTCTATCACAAGTAGGCAAACATAAAGCGTGGGAGCAGGCGGTGAGTGAACCATTCATTATATATTCCATTTCCACGTGAAAAATACGCTAGAATAATGCAATGGCTTTGCCGTAAGTGAAATTCGCAGCACTCTTTCCATGGAGCTAGTCTTGTACGCGCCCTTCAACAGTGCAGAAATCCGTGCTTAAATGGTCTGTCAATTCACAGTGGACTCACAGTGGACTCTGCCTGCAGAGTGCTGCTATTGGTTGAATCATTTTTTGGGCCCTCACTGGAATTTCACTTACGGCAAAGCCATTGCATTATTCTAGCGTATTTTTCACGTGGGAATGGAAAGTTGAAAATGAAATGAAGGGACTTTTAATTTCTTCGGATGATTTTATTTTATTTTATTCTATTATTACGCGTTCACGTGGGACCTGAAAACGAAGAAAGCAGGGGCAACGATTCTGGGCAGCAATAGAAGAGGAGATGAGCTAGCAGCTGGGGGCCATTTTGATGCTTGGGAACGGCTGGATTCACTGCTAAAATTTCATGATTTGCGCATTTACCAACGGCTGCGCATTAGTAATTTAATTACCAGCGTGTAGCTGTTGATAATTGTGCGTTGGTAAATCAATTGTTAGAAATCCAGTTATCAATGTGTAAAAATTAAGCCGTTGGTAATTTCCAATGTGTATGTGTTAGTAACATGTCCGTTGGTAATTACCAACGGTCATGTATCAGATTCAGTTTCCAACGGGCAAAAATATTACCAACGTTGTGCACGTTGGTAAATACCAACGCACGTGCACGTTAGTAAAATACCAACGGCTTCAGCCGTTGGAAATTGGTTTCTAAGTTTTAAAAAAAATAAACAACTTTCCAACGAGGAGCCGTTGGTAACTGCATTTAAAAAAAACAATTAATCTAAATTGAAACTACATATTCAATCAAAATTAAATCATAATTATATCACTAAGAAATTATTAGCACCGAGAAATTTGAAAATTTTAGTACAAATTATAACTAGATAATTTCACAAAAATTAACTAAAATTTCGTGAAATTTTTAAAAATAATCTGAAATTCAAAAAAACGTACCAAAAGTAAGAAAAAAATTCAAAAATTAAACATTTTAAAAGTCAAAATAAATCCGAAAAGTGAGTACAAAAATTTACTCAGAATTCACAAAATTTAAAAAAATCTCTAAAATTTATAAAAATTTAACCGAAATTAAGATCAAAATTAAAAATTTACACAATTGAACACAAAATTCACAAATCAACAATCAAACAAGCAGATCTACTTACGAGCCAACCAAATCTACAAACAAAAACAACAAAATAAACAGAAAATAAAAGCGGAAATCAGTAAAGAGTTGCGGATTTGAGGCGGCGAGGCGATCAAAAGCGAGGCCAGGTGGCTGTTAGAGACGAGGAGGCGAGGACGATCGAGAGACACAGGAGGCGAGGCAGCGGGCAGAGCCGAGGAGGCGAGGCAACGGGCCAAGGCGAGGACGATCGGCGGCGGGAGGCGAGACAAAATCGGGAGGAGGAGGGAGATCGCCGGCTGGGGATGGACGGACAGAAGAGAGAGACGGCTGCCAGAGACGAGGAGGCGAGGAGGCAAGGCAGACACGGGAGGCGAGGCGGCTGGCAGACGCGAAGAGGCAAGCAGAGGCAAGGACGGTAGGCAACGGGCCGAGGTGAGGACGATCGGCAGCAGGGCTACGTGAGAAAAAGGTGAAGGAGGCAGGGCCGAAGCGGAATCGGGAGGCTACGCGACGGAGGAGAAAGAGGAAAAGAAGGGGTAAAATCCAAATTTGGTCCCTTAACTATTCGACTTGTCCTAAAGTGGTCCCTCAGCTCTAAAAGTGACTATTGACGTCCCTTAACTCAAGTGGCGTGTCCAATTTCAGTCCATTCCGTTAGTGGAGGCGTTATTTTGGATGGATTTGCTCACGTGGCACCAATAGTGCCATGTGGATTTCTCTTTAACTAAAATGGGTGACCATTTTGTATAAAAAAGAAAATTCAAACCCAAATTATCACAAACACATAATCTTGAGAACTTAAAACATAATCGACAACTCCGACATGATCGTCACTTCCTCCCGCGATAAATCCATCATCCTTTGGCACCTTACCAAGGACGAGAAGACTTATGGCGTCCCTCGCCGCCGTCTCACAGGCCACTCCCATTTTGTCCAGGACGTCGTCCTCTCGTCCGACTCCCAGTTCGCGCTGTTCGGCTCCTGGGACGGTGAGCTCCGTCTCTGGGACCTCAACGCCGGCACATCTGCTCGCCGCTTCGTTTACCGTTTTTGGGTCCCCGATTGACCTGTGGCCTTCCGTACCATCCACAACAACCCCTTTAATCATTGACTTATTCCGTGGGTAACTTTCCACCTTCATATAATCGAAAACTCTATTCTGCTTTGGACCCCAACGAAGAAAGATGAGAATGGATCGAACCCAACAACC
>KK901829.1:39474-62731 GCA_000696445.1 Aquilaria agallochum
TCTGAAGACGAAGATGAAGACGCAATTCGATTGAGCGACATGAAGGCACCAACGACGCAACGAGCCTGATATCCGATGACTCGATGACGACAATGCCACGGCGACTATGCGATGAGCCAGGATCCTAGTGATCGAAGCAGAGGCAACGCCGGGAGTAAATTGTCACTTTTTAGACATTTTCTCCCTTTTTTTAGACACACTTTAGACATTTTGTCACTTTTTTTTAGACACTTTTACACATTTTATTAGACACTTTTTATTGTTTCAATTAATTATTTTTGAAAAGAATAAATTGTCTACGTATTAGTTAGACACTTCTAAATATTTCTTTAGACACTTTTACACATTTATTCAGACACTTTTTTATTATTTTAATTAGTTATTTTTTAAGAGGGTAAATTATCTACGTATTGGTCAGACACTTCTAAATATTTTTTTAGACACTTTTCGTCATCCATTCAGACACTTTTTCATTTTTTCGAACATGACATATTACGTATACTGCGAGATCATGATGTATGACAGTTCGGCGGCAGCACCGGCGCCGGCACCGGAGTAGACAGCAGCAGCAAGCTAGGTTTTGTTTGTGGAGAAGAATATTTTAACTAAGGGTATTTTTGTCAATGTTTTTAATGATTTATGCCTTATATATAGAAAATTAAGGGATGAGTTACCATGTCTAATTAGACATATGTGCATAATAAAAGAACTAATTTATTATCGTGGCTCGTTTGGATCTGGAGCATGGTACTGGATGATTATAATTTCCATAAATTTGTGTATCTTGATCGTTTTGAGGTTGAGAGAACACTATTCTAGTGAGTGCAATGTGCCCACCGTAATTTTTTCAATGGCTACAAAGTGCTTGATAAAGTCACAAGTTCCATGATAGTAATATGGTAGGCCAGGGTGGATTTGAGTGCGTCTACAAGGCTGGCTAGAGGATGAATCTTGTGTGGTAGTTAAGAAATTGGAATTACTTGAAGATAAATACTGTATAGTTTAAATTAAGATTTCTAAAGTTACTATCGAACTGTATTTAAAAATTAGGGGTAAAGTGTATGGTTTTTAAACAGAAGAGAGTAAAATGTAATTTCAAATAAATATAAGGGGCAAATTCTAAGTATTCCCTATATAATTATTAAATAGATGGACATAGAAAGTGCCTTTTGCTGGTTCTAAGCAACCTAAGTCATATAGTTATTTATTCATTGTCGCCTGGAGCCAAAGTAACACCAATTTTGTATTAAAGTTGGTTTTGGTTTTTGTTTTGTTGTTGTTGTTGTTGTTGTTTTGAATCATGTTTTTAAGTAACTAAAAAGTGTGAGATCCAGAAATTCCGAACAAGTTGTGTTCCAATATATGGACAAAATCCCGGAAATTTGTAATAGAGCAAAAGGCTTTAATAAACAGTGCAAACACTCGTATCCTCAGCAAACAAATGAGCAACAATTACCATACAAGGTAACAACGTTATTACCAGAGCCACTTGACCACCACTGATCTCAAGCAGGATGTTTCATTTGAAAGCCTGATACCATCTTTCCACAGAAAGAGTTCTGTAGCGGTGATCTTGGCCTGGCCGCTAAGAAGAGGAATTTAGACGGGCAAAACAGAAAGAGCAAAATAGAAAAAAGAAATGGCGAGGTGATTTCTAGCCGGGCCCGGGGCCCGGAACTCTTCTCATAACCAGTTCAAGTCATACCTAGACTGATACCGTATGCTTGTAGGAAGGGAAAGGTACCCTGGAAGTCTGTCTCCGTAAGGACCTGTTGTTGGTTGACAAGGAAATTCAATCCCTTCACCAGTCAAGATCAAAATCGACTAACAGTTGAAAGAAAGAGAAATTTGGCCCTAAAGCATCCAAGTTGGGGGAATGAAATCCAAATCAAATATGCTTGTTTCCTTGTGAGACTCAGAGAATGATATCTCACTGGCAATTGGGTCATCAAAGTTCTTTGCCACAGCATTTCCATCAAAGTCCAGCCTGCTTCTCACATTATCTCTCTTACTTGGCCTCTTGAGATTTGATTTGACCGAGGAGCATAAGGACATGCAGTGGTTTCTCTGAATTGTATATATAATGTGTCATTTGTTTCAATGGGCTCTTTCTGCTGAAATTAGGTTGCAGTTGGTAGGAGTAACCTGTTGAGGGGGACAGTAATTGCTACAATTAGCAGTAGCAGCACCAGTGGGAGTAATAGACTCGTCACTTTGGGAAGAAATTGCTTGTGGAGGTAATGGTTGAGGTTGAGTGAACAAACACTTGTCAACACTTGACACGTGAGCCATTGATTTGTTGGCTTCAGTATTGGTGGGTGATGTTTGGTCCACGAGAGCCACGTTTACTGTTGGTTTTGATTGCATCTATCGAGTCCATGCGGTGGGTTTAACTAAACTAACACCTAATTGACAAGTAAATGTGTCCATCTGCAGGGAAAATAGTATAGTTATCCTAGTATTTTAATGTACATTGCCCAGAAAAATAATTTATTAATGATACCCAATACCATATTGAGAGCGATTTACGTTTCTATTTTATTGATAATAATTTTCTTAATAATGTTTATTTAGCATTGAAATATATGTTATTTTATTATACTAAGCATGATTTAGAACACTCTGACAACATTGAGTATGTAAATTATTTTATCAATATATATGTGACTAACTTTAAAATTCGATACAAAAACCAATTCTAGTTCCATTATTATGAACAAAAGAATCAACTGATCAGTATTACATGAATATGACTATACCTTCCTTCCTTTCTGTCTTTCTGAAGAGGAAAATAAAAAGAAAAAAAAAAAAAAAAGGAAAACAAAAGGTTTATCCTTAATCCGCGTGGATGGTGATTCGACTGAAGAACCAGCTTCGTTTCTTTGTTTCACTTGAGGAAAAACTTCCAAATATCTCTGTCAGCCATCTCCTTAACAAGATGGACTCCGAACATACCTTCTTCATCCACTAAACTTCTAAGTTGCCGCGCTGCACTGTTGAAGCCAACGCAGTTCTTCTTTGTAGCCAGATATACTACCCCGTATGGCGGCCTGACACACTGCTCACATGGACGGCAGCAAAATCAGAAGGCAACAAATAAGGAAAACAAAACATGTATCACAACTAACGACCACAAGATTCAGGAGATAAACAAAGACCGGACAATAAAGAAGATAGGCAAGTAATAAAAGGTAATGGCAAGAGCATGCAGTTCTTATGCACAATCATATCATCTGCTAGGTCATGTTTAAGTCATAATTAAGACTGGCATGTCCTAGAGTTAAGGAAAGAATTTGAAGACTGCTTTAAAATCGCTTAGCAGAACACTTGGTAACTTCTTGTATATAGGTAAGCCATATCCTGGTTGGGCCATTTAGAGTTGGGATCAAGTTCTGCCACAGATTATATTGCATGAAATTATAAGACTTAGCCTTGAAAAAAAAAAATCCCAGTCATACGTTTCATCCATTCCAATCTATGGATTCTAGGTTCTCATTACCACAAACTGTGTCAATTACAATCCAACCTGCCATTTAAACCTCCTATCTCCTACCTCCATCATTTACCCTTGCAGAACAGATCTTTCTAACTTTCGTGTTCAATATGTTTAAGTTCTTTTTCTAAGTTCCTGTTACAGCAAGGTTTGCTGCATCAAATGCGGCCCTCCCTATATGTGCAACATTAGTTGATAACGTAGAGGGACTAGAAATCAGATTTCCAGTTCATGGATAATATCATCCAGATCTCTTTGTTTGGGAATCCAAGGAAAAATAATTTACTAACCTTCTTCATTAGGGTGTAAAGTTTCTTCAAAGATGCAACTGAATATGGTATTTCAGTCATCAAAATAACATCATAACCACCCTCTCCCTGATCTGTCTCACAAGCTATCTCCCATGCCCGGCTTCCAGAAAGCTTCCTTGATCTTCTTGATGAGAACTCCTGTACCATCATGCTACCATCTTGACTACTACTTCCATCCAAGAAGTCTTCCTCAGAAAAGCTCAGGCTCATTCCCGTTGTTACTTCAGACACCTCATGCCTCACAACAGACAAGACTGCAGGGAGCTCTTCCCATTCCCCAGCATAGAAATGCACGGATGGGGCAATGGCTTGTCTGGATGGAGTCAGGGGACTCTCTGGTTGACGACTCTGCCTATCACGAGCTTGCTCAAGATTGGCAAGAACATTTGGTATGGTCGTACATCTTAATGTTTCTGCATTTAGATCTTGAAAGTGCACAATAGAAGCTCCCTGTTCAACAGCAAATTAGTTTGAGTACAGATACATCAATGGTTATGCAAAAGTTTTTTATTCTTTGTTTTCACTTTTCAGTATGAATGGAAAGTCTTTTACTTTCAGGCACCTGAATGAAGAACTTGTTTTCTTCTGCCTAAACATCCTAGTAATTGCAACACTATAATTAACTTTAATACAGGACTATTATGGTAATTATTGTAAACTGAAGAATGGTGAAGTTACACATTTTAATTGGACATCAACATAAAATTGCACAAAAGCAAGGTGACTGTATTTTGACTCAGAAGGTGAAATGTTCTCATAGAAATATATATATGTAAGAAATATGATATGAATATATTTTTTCTTTGATAACAATAAAGAGGACACACCTTCAAGCAAGCAAAAATCCCTGGAATTCCATAACTACAGCCAAGCTGCAATGGATCATAATGTAAAAATGAGTCTTCCACACTATGATTTGTAAGCATTAAACAGAAAATAGTTTTACCCAAACATAAATTTTAATTTACAAATGGCTCCTAAGAAACCAGTGGAGGTGGAAAACAGAAAGAATCCTTTATCTTCTGTAGCTGTCAGAAAATGAAAACAGACCTGTTCCAAGGCACTAATTGGAACAAAATCTGTGATGAACTCTTCTATTCACCTCCACTAAAGGAAATAAGCAATGCAGTTACGTCTTGGAATGATTTCTTCCTAATAATTACTCAGGCAGGAAGAAGAAGCAAATTAGAGCACTCAAAGACTTGCAACTCCAAAAAGACAGCAATATGCTTTAAAATATAACTTGCCTGCCCCCAAAAACAGGATGAGATCTAGAATAGGCAAATACTTAAAAGAATTAAAGTTCTAACATTACTTAATTACTAGTTCAGTATCAGTAATTTTCTGGGTCAAAAGCAGACATTTTGTAGCAGTTCATGCCTTATGTCTTGAAATGATTTCTTCCCCACAATAATCAAGATAAATCACAACCACACAAACTCCCCCAGTGACCCAAGTAATGAATTCCTGAATCTGATCAGTAGCATGCAAAACATCAATCTGCATGAATTATATCCAATTCAACATCTGGTCCATAACTATGTGGCATACAAGTCCATTGCATCATCACATTTTCCACAAGATGAGACAAGACTTAAAAAGTGAAATATTTCAACACGTCCAGGCAGTAAAATCTCAAACTCTTAATTTCCAACATGTAGTGAATAATGCTCAAACAACGAGTTAACCAAAACCAAGAAAGGAACATGTCAACTGTTAAACAAAATTTCAAGAAAGCCAAGGGCTTCCATATCCTTTTCCTGATTTAAGTACCTCAAGCACTCTTTTGCCTCTAAAGCTCAGCTGTCCATCACGAATCTCATGCTTAAGCACTTCAACAAGACCAATCGAGCTATCACAACATTTCAACAATCCTACGAGATAAAAAAAAAAAATTTAGCCTAATTTGCATCAATCTATTTCCCTCCTCATAAAGTTCTATACCAGCCATTGAAACAGTGGCTTCCTGTTGTAAGACTTTGAAAAGAAAAAAGATATCGAAGAAGCACAAGCGACACCGTTTATGACAAAAAATACTTACCATCAGTTTTTGTAGATACCAATTCAGAACCAGCAAAACCAATTATGTCTACAACACTAACCCTTCCCTGTAATAAGGGGAACAAAAGCATCAAGAACATAATACTGGACACTGCCATTTGTAATACAAAGTCCAGATACAAACACAGCAAAAACATCCAGGTAAATGTGCAGCCAATTATACTAATATGGTTGGAATCAAGTGGAAGAAATAAATCTTCTCAATTCTGAAATAAATCTTCAAATTAAAGCAATCAAAAGAATCTAGAAAATCAACAGTGGAAACTTCATTTTCTTCAAATATTAGAAGCATATTTTCAACTTAAAACAAATTACATACAATACAGCCTCCAATTCTCATCAGACGAAGCATCATTTAAACAAATATTCTCATTTATGTGCACAAAGCATGGAAAGCATCATGCCAGCACATTTCACAAGTCCTACAACACTGTGCTGCGCCCAAAATAACAATTTAAAGAATGTTTATTCTAGGAGACAATGACTGCATCTTCAAACCAGAAAAACAGTATTTCCACTCTCATCATGAAAAGTAAAGCTACTGAGAACCTGCTCCAGAATCTCAGAGTATCTAACATACCTTGAACATGTTAAACCCCTGGAAATCTATGTCGCTGGAAGACTTAAAAGGATGAGCTGCCTGTCCAGAAGGGAGAAAAAAGGTTCATATTCATACTTGGCTATAATTCTCCTTACACTCTGAATCACACAAGTCACAAAATACTTATTGACTATCAGACGAGACCTTTGAGGGGATAATCTCAACAGCAGGGGAAGGAAGATCAACATCCCTCTCAGACGCGGTGGACATGATGCCAGCTCCTTTGTCATGTGGAACCAAACCCGGCAAGCATTGGGCAATCAAAGATGGGGCACGCATTTTGATGCCGTAATAATGCTTAGCAAAGCAAATGAGACGCCTGTGAAGAAGTTTAAAATTTTCATTACACTAGGATGATAATTTCTAGATGAACAAGTAATTTCCAGAAATCAGAAAAAAGGAAACGAGCTCCAGATAAAAGAACACAAGTTATAAACACCAGCTGAGCAATTGATTTGAGAAATTATGAAGTTTTTCTACAAAAACCACATAAAACACAAGATAAAATTAAATGAAGCCAGATTAGACGTCACCCTTGAGGCCAATTTCTACTGAAACGTGAAGAAAACAGACAACTATGGAATCAATTACGACAAAGAACAAGAACCCAGAAGCTAAAAAAAAGAAAAACTTAATCATCCAGGTAAAGCAAGGTGAAATTAGCAAAGGAAAAAATAGAACAGAGACTTACAGAAAAAAGGATTCAAACGAACCACTACCAGAGATTCAGAACTCCGAAGGAAGCTATTAATATGAAACCCAAATAGAGACGACCCAAAGTGAACCTAGAGATCAAGCTTCCGCAAATTTCCTCATGCTGAAAGTCAACAAAAACAAAAAAAGCAGGAGGAAAATCAAAACGCATTGGAAGGGGACAGGCACACGGGAAGGGAGAGAGAAGCTTCGAATCTTCGATTCAGTTTGGGCGTCAGGAGAAAGGATGAAACTCCTGTTTTAACCCTGCCTCTTGCCTTAATTACGAAACTTACCACACTCGTTTCAGATCGGTGGCCGGTGGCGGTGGGTGGAATCGTGGGTTGCCCGGCATATTCCCCGTCTCATGTTTTCAGCCGAGCTTAGAATCCACTTGAAAATTCATTTTCCACGGACGCTGTATGGTCAAGTGTGTGGTCCGACTTAATTTACACGCTAAACATCGATAATGTTTTTAAGAATTTATAAGTTCACCCAAATTCTTCAAAACCAAATAATCATGTCAGTTTTTACGGGATCATCAGAGAAATAACGGATTTACCTGTATGTTTTAAAATTTACAAATTTACAAAATCCGTCATCAGATGTTTCTACATTGCACAGAACACAAAATTCAAAAATAACCTTCTAGAAACTGTTTCTCTGAATCCTCACCCTTTCAACGAACCGTCTTAGATTCAACTATGATCTTCCTATTCAATTGAGATTTGTTTCTCTGGGACCTATTTACTATCGCAATTTGCATTTGCGTCTCTGGTCTATAATTCTCGGTCTCTAACACCAATTTCCTGGTTCGTTCTATAACCTCACATCTTCGTCGCTAGTCTCCTCCTTCATTCTTTTTTCTCTTGTGACTCTTGGCCAGAATAGACCTAGAAAATGTCCAAATCAATTGACAAAGAAAACCTAGAATGGAAGCAGCAAGTCTGATTTGTTGTTTCCTCTTGTTTGTTTGTTCTAATTTTGACTTTGATGTTCAAACCCTATAAAATATGACTTCTCATCTTCCGTGCTTCTGGTCTGGCAACAAAATTCGTGATTCTAAACGGGGGAAAAAATTTGAAACTCAACAAGAAACACAAAGAACCCAAAAAATATAAAATTAAGCAACCAATAAAGAAAAAAAATAAATTAAAGAAGCAACTTAAAAGCCATCACAAACTAGATCTAGAATGTAAAAACATAAACTCTGTTGTTAACTAGGGGTGTTTGTTCTGTTGGATCGGTTCAAACAAATCTAGATAAAACAACCTGATTTGTTTTTGATTTTTTATAAATTTAATTCAAATTATCTGAATTATATATTAAAATCAATATGAACCATTATAATTGTAACTCAGTTTTTGGGGGTTTTTATCCGAACCATTTAACCTATATTTCAGCTTATCCAATTTTCATAATTTGTTTCTTTTTAATTAGAACTAGATACACGGTTGTTGAAAAAAATATATATATATATAACTTGAAAAAATATAATAAAAATTGATAGTATTTCATTTTATACATAAAGTTAAGAGTTGATTCATAACATATAGTCCAAAACCAAATAAAGATGACATTATATATATAGGTTCGACGAGTATAATTATAAAATATATATTACTTTTTGGTTTGTTTGGTTTTAAGCTTAGAAACCAATACCTAACTTGATAATTAAATAAGAAATTTAGTTTTGATTCAATCCAAACGAAATAAACAGATAGCCAAACCATTTAGTCCAATTCAAATAATCCATTTAGATTATTCAGTTTTATCCAAATGATGGATACCCCTACTGTTAACGAGTTTTTATCAATAAATGGACATGAATTATATTGTATGATGATATTTGTTCTTTTTAGATTCTTATACTAACCGTTCTTATGCTTATTTTTTTTTTTTATTTTTTTAGTGTCTATATATTATTTTGTATATTGTTTTTTGTTCTTTTATAGTTCCCATATATTCTCCTTGATGTTGGTGTATTCTCATGTTTTCATTGTTCTATTTTCTAATAGCATATCTTCTTTTGTTCTGAATTGATTGTTACTTGATGTTTATCTAACATATCTTCATATGTAAAAGAACGTCTATGTACTTTAAAAGAACATACATTTAGTGAAAAAAAAACATATTTAATGTCCTTATGCTTGTTGTTATTACATGCTATTTTTTTCTATTTCTTTTCAAATCCCAGTCTATTCTTTTATTTATTGTTGTTTATTATTACACATACCCCTTAAATGTTGAATTGGTACATGTAACTCCTCAACCCAGTGAAATCACACTTTAAGCCTCCTCAGCTGCCATTAGTTACATAAATGGCTTTAGTAACGACTATGGGTGAAAAAGGGTCGGGTTTTGTTCGAGTAGCTCGAACTCGAGCTCGAGTAATGATTTTTTTAGCCTGGTTTTTTTGAGTTCAGGCCAAAAATTGAGTTCGAGTTTATTTGGGGCCGAGCTCGAGCCTGATGAGACTCGGCCCCTTAAGCTCGCGGGACATACAGGCCCTGTGTTATGTCTCTTGGGCCCTTTTCTCATCAGGCCCGTTACTTACTCCCCAGTCCCCCCGTAGGCCTTAGTCAGTCCAGGCCCAGACTCCCAGTCCCACTCCCTAAGTCCCTTCCCTTCAGCGGTTCGGCCTTCGTCTCCTACAAGAGAGCAGAGACCGGTGGGTAGTCTCCTCTCCCACGCAGCCACGCTCCTAATCTGTTCAGCCCCAGGCAGGAAGAAGCAGTCGGTGCCCGGCCTCCACCAATCGACGACGATCGCGCCGACCAGGGACCAACCTTGGCTTGTCGGACCAAGGACCAATCGGACGCTTGAACCCAGAAGCCGACGCCGCAATCGAAGAACCGCAATCGAGATTTTCCTTGTTAATTTTCTTGTAGGACCAGGGAGCAGCCTTGACTTCTGATTTTGAAGCCGGAATCGAGACACCGCCGGACGCCGACGCCGACTCCGACTCCGGAGACCGAGATCAGCAGCTCCACCTGGTAACATTCGTAGAATCACAAATCATATGTTTTTCTTTAGGGTTTTCTTATCTAAGGTTTTTGTTCTTTTCTGTTCAATTTCTGTTTTTCATTTTCCTTCTGTTTTGAATGATTATTTCGCTGGATTTGCACATGTTTGAGTGTCGATGTTTGTTATTAGGTTTGGGAAACACCATTGGTAGAGTGATGTTGTCAGAAATGATCATAAGTTAGTATATGATTTAGCATCAAGGGGCTACTGAGTAGAGAGAAAAACGTTGGTCTGGTTATGAAAGTAATAATGGAGAATTTTGTCTGCTGAAACAAGGCAGACAAGTGAAGAACTTTGGCTGAAACTTGATATTTGGATTTGGTTTATTATGTTTTGTCAGAATTCTGGGTATTTTTCAGATTTTTGTTCATAATTCAGATTTGTATTCGAGTACTCGAGCTCGAGTAGTGCCGAATTACAATGGGGCCGAGCTCGAGCCTGGCTAGCTAGGGCTCGGCCCGGCCCATTTTCAGCCCTAGGTTTCAACAAGAACACGCAAATGGATTTAGGTTTTGGTGTGAATATTCGGACTGAAGATAGTAGGGTACTAGGAATGGATGACAAGGCATGGCTTCTTGTTTGAAGGTTTGGAGTCTAGACTTAGGCTAAGATATCCGAGTGACATGATCTTACATGATTAATCAAGGACTACAGCACGTGGGCCTGCCTAGTTTGATGGATAATGTGTCTCAATTTCGAGTTAAAGGGGCAAGTTTCCTTGTTAGCTGACTTCTACCGGAATTTAGGCATTTCCCGGCTCTTAATTATTTCTGTTGAGTGGTTTACATTTTTTTATCTAAACTAATCATGTTGGTTGACGGGATCATTAGTCTTAAGATGAATACTGCATTGCTCTGGCAGCCTTAACAATTTTGTTGCTGAAGGCATGCTTGGTGATGGGAAAAAATGAAAAATAAAAGATGAAATAAAACAAAAGAAAAGAAAAGAGTTGATAGTTTGCAACTGTCCACCATCATATCTCCATCTTCCATTTCCTTTGTTGGTGATCTCTTGTTTCTGTGTTTTGATACACTCATCTGGAAATTTTTTATTTGATATCAGGTTCTTAATTTTATGCAAAAATGGTAACGGAATTAATCAATGCAAATCCCATTGTGTATGGGAAGAAAGATAGACGGGTTCGAGACGTGCCAAATGATGTGGATGAGTATGCTGTTGAACCAATAGATCAGCAAGAAATATTTGATATCCTTCACTATGTGTTTACTTTCCATGTAATTTATTAAGCTTAATAATATGTTTATGTTATTGTTACACAATTATCCTTGCTTCCTTATCACAATCATTCACACATGATATATAGAATTGTATTTAACTAATGCATGATATACACGATGGCATTTAGTTAGGGGTTCCAGAGCACCCGTTGCAGAAGTTGATCCTGCCTTATAGAGAAAGCACAGGGCACTTGCATAATGTCAGTCCTAGATGTCACTGTACTTGCACAAGATTTTTCTGACTTATTAAGTCATGTCATGAGCTTGATTTCCTGCACATGTATAACTTTTGTTGGACATCGAAACTAACAGCATAAGCATGCAAGGATGCATTTAGGTGTCTACAGATGGAAGTGGAGATGTATCGAATCTGTAGATCTCATCAAGAATAGTTATATACTGCCAGAGGGTTGTAGGAACTTCAATTCTATTGCTTAAGATAGATCTGTAAACATCAGTAGAACACTAGAGCTTGTAGTTTTTTCTGCTAATCAGTTGGGCACTGTATACAACCTATCCAAGAAAGAAAGCGAGATGGTGTAATAGTGAGAATATGGAACTACTCTGTCTCTGGTAAACTCAATTTTATTGATTCTTTAGTCTGCACGCACATTATAATGGGACTCTTAGATATTCTATACATATCAGGATCGGGTGTGCACAACTTTATCTTTCTGAAGATCTAGAGTGGTACATGGTGGAAATGGAAATGAGTTCACATTTCATTTGGGGCAGGCTGTATCAAATAATATTTTCTTTAATGTTATTACATCATATTAGAGATATCAAAGATCCTGAGCATCCGTATTCCTTGGAGGAACTAAAGGTAGTGACTGAAGATGCAATTGAAGTGGATGATGAGCGCAGTTATGTAAGGCAAGGAGCAGATTCTGTAATCTAGCATGTTTCCATATTGTTTGAAAATTCTGCCCTCTTAGTTTGGTCAATATTATTTTTGGTGAAGGGTCACATTTACTCCAACAGTTGAACATTGCAGCATGGCTACAGTTATTGGCCTTTGCTTGAGGGTGAAATTAATGCGGAGCCTACCTTCTCGTTATAAGGTACTCAATTGAAATATCTGTTCTTCGATATTTTTGGTCTATGCTAGATGCACTCTCCATTTCTTTTCTATGACCGTGTCAAATGTGTTTAGGATGTAACTACTCTGGTACAAGGCTGTCGTTGATCAGTGTATTTAACTTATTTTTTTTCTCTAGAGGACTTGATCTTGTTCTTAAATAGCTGGAATGTGTTTTCTGGTGTAAAATATTGAGGCCTCTCCTATAACTGACATGTGGCCGAATAATGGCCAATCATCACCAGGTGTTCTGATGAGAATATTAGAATAATGTAAACCTTGAAGCTTTTGTTTGAATCTTACCCGCACTTCTGTGCCATATTATGGAGGAATTTCTTGTATTTCCAACAGATTACTGTATAACTGAGAATTAGCTGTACTTGGCACTACAACTGTTGGGGGAACAATACCTGAAAGGAAAACATGGAAAATTGATGGTGGTGATGATGAAGATAATTACCCATATGACCGTTTTTCTATGTTAGAACTTAGAATTTTGTAACATTTTACCCCACCATCTGTTGTTTGTTCATTGGTTTCTCTTCCCCTCTTCTGGGTTAGGTTGACATTAAGGTGGCCCCTGGGACTCATGCTACTGAAGCTTCAGGTACGTTTTCTTTCATCCTTTTGTCAAAAGAAAAATTTGAAAATTTCAGTGAAGGGGAAATTACAAAGAAACCATGTTTCTGAATAATTCGACTCAGTCTTTTGCTGCCCAGTATGAAGTGCTGCACTAGTGACATGGGAGAATTTTATGTATCAGAAATAGCATCCTTTTCCACCCTTGTGTTTGTGATGTTGATGAAGATTGCTTCAATCAGAACAGTCTTGGTAGATCTTGGATAGCATGGCTAGATCCTAGGGTACTATAGCATTCCCCTTATAAAGACTACCTGTTCATGGGGACACTCTTGAAATGGAGCCGAAGGCCAAAATGACTTATGCATAAGCTTGTGTTATCATATGTCCTGATCTGAGTTGCTGTTGGGGATTAAATAAAAGTCCAAGGTGCCTAGCATGGCTTTAAGTATGAGACTATATTTGTTTATTTTTTCTTGGATGCAGTTAATAAACAATTGAATGATAAAGAGCGTGTAGCGGCAGCACTGGAAAACCCAAACCTTGTAGACATGGTGGATGAGTGTCTGGCTCCATCTTTCGAGTGATGGGAGACTTGTTCATGAAACCTACTCGTGTAACCTACTGATTATATGATTCTTCACGCTTCATACTCTGTATATTTATTTCATAATCTGAATATTCAGGGGTTGAAAGCCTTGTAGACTTATTTTGTGAAGGCACTGGAGGCAATACTCTACTGTTTCATGGTCGGAGAAAAGACAATTTAAAAGCTCGCAAACAATTTGCAAGATCATCCAAAAGGAAACTTTAGCTGAGATAGGGATTGTCTACTTGTTGAGCCAATATTTTGGCTCAGTTTCCTTATTGATCACTAAAGCACCTGGAACGTATGGTTGCATTAATTGTGTGCATGAAATGGAAGCAATTTTCTAGTGAGTATTATTATGGATGGGCAACGCAAGTAATTTTGGCATGGACTATGAGGCAGGTTGATTGCGTCACATGTTTGACTTGTACTGTGTGTCTTGAGTGTTATGCATCTCAAAATCTCGGTGACAAATATTGATATCGAACTGAAATGTCGAGCTGATGGTTAAGATCTAAGATGATGAAATTCAGGGACTTCGTGTTGTTGTGTTCTTCATGGCGTGTGTTTTACTTGCTATGAGAAATATGGGAGTCATGATTAAGTTTCAGGACTTGATCACATGGCACGAAGGGTAGCTCGTGTGATATGGGTAGAACTTTATGTCGACTTGTCCAAACTTGGGTTGCAATAGCTAATTAGCTGGTCTTGTTTCTTGGACTGTTTATGGAGGACCATGAGGAAACATGTATGTGGCAGATCCTGCACCATGTCTAGTGCCCAGCATAGCTCTGTGCTGCAGGTGGTAACGTGGTCGGATTTGATGTTTGCCTTACTCATCTGAGTGTCTTCCTGATCGGCTTTTCCGGGAGAACAAGCATGTTAGGCTCATGTAAGCTATGTTGCTTACGTTTGAACATTGGTGCGCTTCAGCCGCTCCTTTCTCTCATACATGTACGTGTGCCAATGTCTTTTTTGGCACAAGTGATAGAGAGGTTGAGTGGAAGTGAGAATCGAAGCTCAGACTTCGGGTAACAACCTCACTAGCAGGCAAACTTGAGTTGTTTGTTATGTATCAAAATCACACTGTCAATAAGGTTGTGTGCCCAGTTAGTAGTGTTGCTTCCGCCTTCCTTTCGGAGTGCTTAAACCTGTTGGCATGAAGTTGTTGGGACAGACATGCCTCTGTTGTCGGCCACCAAAAAGTGTACCAACTGTTGTAGCGAGCCGCAATCTCTGGGCTATTTTGTAAAGCTTCGCTCCTGGCTTGTCTTTTCTTATAATTAATGTGGTGCGTAACAAAATAATAAAGATGAACTTGAAAGTCCAAAGCAAGCAATTCTATTTGTCTTCATGACAGATTAAGCCAAAACAAAATAAGCTAACCCTAGTGGTTTGCCATAGTACTACTTTGTTGACCATTTAATTAGCTTCTGAAAAATCTCAGGTTCAAATGCTTATAGATGGCAGTAGATTTTGTTTCACGAAATAAAATATAATTTCATTCTAAATAAATAAATAAAGATAACTCAATGTAAAAAATTAAATAAATAAATGAAAAACTAATAAAAAGACATTTTCAAGTCGAAATGTTAAAATGAACTAATCCCTAGTTGGAAATATATTTTGGTTTCCCTCTCAATTATGGCGTCCATTAATTTACTATTCCAGATTTTTCTACTAAACAAACTAATTTCAATTTTTCAGATTTTAAAAAAATGAAAAATGGAAAGATCAGTAGTTAGTGTCAACGGTTGACGTCCAAAGACAACGGCGTCAATCTTCGGACATGCAATAACGAAAACGAGACAATTTGGTGGAACAACGGTTTTTAAAACGGTCCTAAAGAAGTGGAGGAAGGCGGGACAAATCGGACGGACGAAACCGTTAACTAACTTTCAAAATTCAGTTTTGCCAAACCCCCATTATTAACCTCCTTCCCTTGCCTCTAATCTCCCTTCCTTCTCCCCACGAAAATTCTCTCATGATCAATTCCTGAAAAGGTCACCACCGTGCCCACCGCCGCCGTCGAGATTGCTGCCCTTCCACGGCCTTAATAATATGGGAGCCTGCATCTCGACGCCGGCGAAGCTCACCGCGTTTTCCCGTAAAGGCCTCAAGGTCAGGCATGAGAACCAGAACCAGGAGTCGGCATCTCTCCGGCAGTACTCCGGGTACGTGCAGCCGCGGCGGGTGCTGAAGGATTCGAGCGCCGGAAACATCAGGGACCGGTACCAGCTGGGGAAGGAGCTGGGGCGCGGCGAATTCGGGATCACCTACGAGTGCGTGGAGATGGAGACAGGGGAGAAGTACGCGTGCAAGATGATCTCCAAGGCGAAGCTGCGGACGGAGATCGACGTGGAGGACGTGAGGAGGGAGGTGGAGATCATGAGGCACTTGCCCAAGCATCCCAACATCGTAGCTTTCAAGGAAGCCTTTGAGGACAGGGAAGGGATTTATCTGGTCATGGAGCTCTGCCACGGCGGTGAACTCTTCGATCGTATCGTCGCCCGGGGCCATTACACTGAGCGCGCCGCCGCCACCATCGTCAAGACTATCCTGGAGATTGTCAAGGTGTGCCATGAACACGGAGTGATACACAGGGACTTGAAGCCGGAGAATTTCTTGTTTGCGGATGAAAGTGAGACGGCGCAATTGAAGGCGATAGATTTTGGGCTGTCGATATTTTTCGAACCGGGCCAACGCTTCACTGACATTGTGGGGAGTCCATATTATATGGCTCCTGAGGTTTTGAGACGAAATTATGGGAAGCAGGTTGATATTTGGAGCACCGGCGTCATCCTCTATATTTTACTCTCTGGAGTCCCTCCATTTTGGGCTGGTGCTAACTATTCCCTTCCCTTCCCTTCCCTCCTGGTCTGTTTTTATCTCTTTTTTTTTACGCGTCATAAACGAATATTCTTGTGCGCAGAAACTGAGGAAGGAATAGCGCACGCAATAATCAGAGGAAAAGCAGACTTCGACAGGGATCCATGGCCCAAGGTTTCCCAGGAAGCAAAAGATCTTATCAAAGCCATGCTTGATATGAATCCGAAAACCAGAATCTGTGTGACCCATGTTCTCGGTATCTATTCCTATATCTACATGTATTATGGCTTGAAGAGCAAGAAAGAAAGAAACATATCTACTCCAGGACTTATTTTCACGTACTTGCAGAGCATCCTTGGATTCGAGATGCGGAGAATGCTCGAAATGTATCTCTAGGAGAGAACGTGAGATCAAGGATCAACCAATTCTCCCTCATGAACAAGTTCAAGAAGAAAGTCCTCAGAGTAATTTACTCACTGATACTAATAGAATCATTATTTCTTAACTCTCCCCTGCCCTGTTATCTGATTAATTAGGATCATTGTTCCTCAGGTGGTAGCCGACAACTTGCCAGATGATCAAATGAACTCCATAATACAGTTGTTCCACATGATGGACACTGACAAGAACGGTGGCCTGAGCTTCGAGGAGCTTAAGGACGGCCTCAACAATATTGGCCACCCTGTTTCTGACCCAGATGTGCAAATGTTAATGGAGGCTGTGAGTTGTTTCTCCCGAACCAGCCAACTTTCCTTCCCTTTTTTTTTTTTTCTTTTTAAGGGGAAAAAAATATTTTTACTCCCATCTCATTCTCGGTATGAACAGGCTGACATGGATGGGAATGGAACGCTGAGCTGCGATGAGTTTGTCACCATGTCAGTTCACCTTAGAAGGATAGGGAACGACGAGCACCTTGCTCAGGCTTTCAACTGCTTTGACAAGAACCGGGATGGATACATAGATCATGAAGAGTTGAAAGGAGCATTGCTGGAGGACAGCCATGTTCTAAGCAACGACCAAATGATCAAAGACATCATGTTCGACATCGACTTGGACAAGGTAGTCCCTGTTCATATATACAACATTCTGCTAGTATATACCAGCATAGGCATCGCTTCTGGAATCAACATATCAACAACTTAGAACCTATGGGTCTTCGTCATGTTAAACTTGGGATTGGCTATTGCAGGATGGTCGAATCAGTTACCAAGAGTTCAGAGCAATGATGCAGACAGGAACCGACTGGAAAATGGCTTCCCGGCAGTACTCGAGGGCGTTGCTAAACGCTTTGAGCATTAAGATTCTAAGACAATCTGGGCAACTAAAATAGTGTACTAATATTTCTCCTGTAATGAAATCGAGTCTCCCAACATTTTTCATTTTTCACTAAAACAGTGTGCCACTAATATCGTCCTCATTACCCTTACGGTCAATTTTGATGCAACGATGATATTGAATCAAGTTTAGATAATTTGAAGTTCAATTCTGATTCCAGGAGTTACTACCACATTGATTTCTTAATTCACCTTCATTTATGATTTATCTGATCTTTTTTTTTTATTTTTATAAATACCATAAAGATAACAATTTTCGCCTACAATAATAAATAATGTTGGTATGTCTTTATCCTACCTTTGATGCTAATTTCTAATATGTTTCCCACCAAAATTATTACGAAATAATTGTACAAATCAATCCAACCAAGCAAACATGTTACTGGCATTCTTGTCCACAGGGTCCGCTTATTGATCATGCAGCAAGGAACAGGAGACCAAGACGAGAGCAATTTACAAACAGTTGGCCTCAAATCCATCCATTATAATTAATTACCTTCACCAGTCATAAATATAAACTAAAAGGAAGAAAATGTGGTGATACATACCAGCTTATAGAATAATACAGAAGGGTGCTTTGCCTGGCACAGCAAGAACCAAAATGCTTTGACAACACTCTATACAGACATTCTTGGCCTCCTAGCACAGCCCTGAAGCAAGGATGACTGCAGCTAACCAATATCTGAGTCACCCTTGCATGTTCATAACCTCGAATACGCAATGATTAATGATGATTAATTAGTCATCATCGTCAACACGTCCACAGGAACTACTGCTTCTAGTTTTCCCTTTTCCCTTCCCACCTTTCCCTTTGGCAGTCCCAACAGTACTTTCTGAGCCTGTTGTCTTGCAACAAATTGCATGCGCATCCACATCTGCCAAGCCATTCTCTAATGCTCTCACTAAATTCTCGAAATAGTTTTTGGTCACACTGCCATGAAGAGGAGAGCCAACCGAACACACAGTCAGAAAGTACACCACAAATAAACAAATCAGTCATGATATGAACTTGTCTTTTTGTTTATCATTGTCAGCAACCAGAAATTGGATACTCCTAGAGAAACATTTGTAAGAAATTAAAGGGCTCCATCATAGCTAATTCAAAACTTCAACAGATAACATGGCTAAGAATCCCATCTTAAAAAACCCATCTTTGAAAAAAACGACAAGAATGAAACCTTCAGGAATAAGAAATCAGGAGCAGAATCATGCAAATCCCAGGGAGCAGTACCAAGAAATTATGACCAGAACCAAACTGGAATGTGAGGAGTTGCTTCCAGCACACTCCTTGCAATAAGTTTTCCTCAGGAAGGTTCACGAGGTGTGGTAAGTTGGTCTTGAAGTGATAAACTACTAGAAATAATTACTTAAAATACCTGGTTAACCCAGTCAACTTCGTTCTGAAGTCACTGAACTCTTTGGATGGCCCATTGGAGACGAATTGCTGCAGTTCTTTCTCTGCACATTGATGAAGTCTTTCTAAACCAGATTCTGCCTCCCCTGAATTGGTAAAGAGAAAATGCACGTCATTCAAAGGAAAAGAATATTCTTGCATGCCCAAGAAAACTGAAGAGAAGTTATATTACGCGTGCAAAGGATGTTCATACCAATCATGTCCATTTCCTCCTTTTTATATCTTTGAGAACTTATCATATTTTCCTTGTAAATACTCGAAGAACTGTCTCTTAGCATGCTCATCCTCTGGCAGATAATACCCATAGGCATAGGTCCACTTCAACACTCGTCTACATTCAACTATCTGAAACTCAAAATCATCGGATCAAATTAACACTGAACCTTGCACAAACAGGAAAAATAAGATTAAAAACACTGGACATTAGGAAACACTGAAATCCTAATTTACCTGAAGCCACGCTTCTGTTATGAACTTCAGCTGAGTTTCAGGTGTACACTGTGAATCACTTAGCTTCTCAAGCTGGCAAAATCAGGGGGAGAAAAGGATGCTGTCAACTTTGAGTGCAAAACAAAAAGGGAATAAACCACCATGACCAAGGTTATTAAGAAGCTATGTAACAATCATCTCAGTCCAATCGCACCCTAAAATTACTGTGAGCTAAATATTAGACCCAAAAAAAAAAAAACTAACTAACTAACTAACCNACCTCAAAGTCATATTGTTCAGAATAAATAGCCATCTTCATACTAATTTACAGCTAAAGATACAAAGCACACAAATTATCATAAATTTCATAACAAGCAAACTGAAGAGAAGTTATATTATGAGTGCAAAGGATGTTCATACCAATCATGTCCATTTCCTCCTTTTTATATCTTTGAGAACTTATCATATTTTCCTTGTAAATACTCGAAGAACTGTCTCTTAGCATGCTCATCCTCTGGCAGATAATACCCATAGGCATAGGTCCACTTCAACACTCGTCTACATTCAACTATCTGAAACTCAAAATCATTGGATCAAATTAACACTGAACCTTGCACAAACAGGAAAAATAAGATTAAAAACTCTGGACATTAGGAAACACTGAAATCCTAATTTACCTGAAGCCACGCTTCTATTATGAACTTCAGCTGAGTTTCAAGTGTACACTGTGAATCACTTAGCTTCTCAAGCTGGCAAAATCAGGGGGAGAAAAAGATGCTGTCAACTTTGAGTGCAAAACAAAAAGGGAATAAACCACCATGACCAAGGTTATTAAGAAGCTATGTAACAATCATCTCAGTCCAATCGCACCCTAAAATTACTGTGAGCTAAATATTAGACAAAAAAAAAACTAACTAACTAACCGGAGAGAAGAAAGCAATGATAGTTAAGGACTTCATGAATTTTTCTTATTGATTATATGAGTACCATAACCTATTTATGCTAGAAAAACACATGAAACAGCAACCAAATCTTCAAATTTGTAAATTGCTACCATCGAGAAACACCTCAATCAACCAATTACTCTCCACCAATCACTTCCATATATTCAGTCGTATAAGTCACTCTAACTAATCTCAACTTATCTAACATTTTAAACCACGTCCAACATTGCTACATTAAGTGTTTCTTGGGGCCTTATGTTGTTGTGAGGCTTCTCCACCAATTGTTAGCTGGTAGTAGGGTTGGACATTTGAGTTGTATCAAAGCACAAGGTTAGCAATTCCCCATGTATCGTTTTTCATGTGGTGAGGGGATTTTAAGTTTAAGGATTTGTCTGTGCTTCATATTAAGGCCACTCCAGCAACTGCCAGTTAGTACAGGTTGTCTGCTTCAACTATTAGATGCAGATAGCAATGAAGAAAACCCAAATGCTGCTTATATTCTTTTTATGTTAAACCCAAATGCTGCTTATATTTCCAACAAATCAGAATATTAACACTACAATCTGAAGAAATAAGCCATTCTGGCTCGATTAGCCAGACCAACTTTGGGATGGACTAATTACTTCAACAATAAGTAACTGGGGGAGAGGAAGTGAGATATCATAAAAAACACTACCTGTACAGTCTCCATCTGATGCAAATCTGAAAGAGCCTTTTGTCTAGACTGCAAATGAGACAACCCAAACCAATTAAGTTAACATATTTGTAATCCATATAAAAAAATGAGAGGAAATTCAATATTTTATTAATCCAACAGGGGCAAAGAAAATTCTGAGGCACGGACGAATTATATAAAAGAGACCAAAGTTCAGTATCAATGCCAATAAACAGAAGATGCTGCAAAAAAGTGGCTGGGATTGCTGTTGATGCATTCATAAAGAATAATTGGCCTAGGTGTTTGATTTGTTAGTTCTAGCTTCTCAAGACTTTTGTTTTTGTCTCTCTCTATCTTTCTCTGTTTTAAAAAAAAAAATCAAAGCATGCTTCACACAACAAAGCCCCCCCCTAAAAAAACCGAAAGAAAGAAAAAATAAATCCCCCATGACAGAAATTTCACATTGTAATGTAGGCTGACAATGGTAGAATCTAAAGTTTTTTAGGCATCCATTCACTATAATTCAGATCACAATATCACAAGCTAGAAAGAATTTAACATCAACAAATCAACTATCTAAACTGAACCTTCTGGCATGGTTGCAGGGGGGAAGTTCAGAACTTCCTGAACCCCACCCAATCTACCCAGGGCAGTCATTGACCATCACAAGCAAATTATGATCAAGGAGATACTAAAAGAATGATATTTCCAGCAACCAGATTTACTTATAAAGCTAAAATAATGAAATCGTACAGGATAAGAAAAGAACAAAAAAGGACAATAGAAGCAAACTACATTGAACTACAACTTCTACGTACTGATTGATTGCTTGCCCAGCGTTCATAATAATGAGTATATCTCTCCAATGAATTCTTTGCCATCTCTCTCCTTCTCTCTGTCTCATCATGCTACAAGCAGCAAAATAAATTGCATGAGTCTCAAACCAAATCCACTACCAGGATCATTCATAAATGAACAAGATTTCAATTCATACAACTCCTTCTTGCTTTGCTCTTTCATAACGGTTACAAGCATAGAAACCACCAGTTTTTTCACCATGTTCTGCCCATCCACCAAGGCATAACCTGGACATTTAACATTCAAGTCGATAACAAGAATGAGCTACATACTTCCAGACATGAAAATTAGTAACCACAACACAAACACTCCAGAGGGGTATGCCATGTACATGGCATGCCCATACTCTTTCACACACACACACACACACACACACACATGATTAATAACATATTCAGACTAAGATTCAATGGTTACCAGCAGAACTCAAATCTACAAGGTGGTGTACATGTCATGTGCATACAACCGTGGTTCTTCTCGATCGGCCGCTTGCACTTAGGACAAGGCTTCGAGTTAGCCAATATCCTGCATATTCTCAATGTATAAGAATAAACATCACAATATCAACTGTTCGTCAGAAATTAACTGAAGCAAGACAGATAGAAATAACTTTTGTAGGACTAGGGTAATTTCACAGTTCAGCTGAAAGGACTCATTCCATTCCAGTTCAGATAGCCTTTGACGGTAATCACATGTGAAGTTTTGATGTTTAATCTTAAAAAATAGAATAATAACTGGTTTCGGGATCTCAGAATAAAAACAACTTAGCAAATAAAATGCTCTCTGACATTCCACCTAGGCCTCTCCACTCCACCCTCTTTCTATGAGGGAAAAATTCCACAAAAAATCAATTAAGGAAAAAATCTTATCAGATATGTCAACTTCTAGGTCCATGTTGATATAGTACTTCACCTGATCAATTATCTGCAGTGTCAACTATCAATTAATACCAACAAATTAGGAGAGCAGCATTGCTATCAGAAATTCAGAACACTGATTATACTGGAGACTTCAGAGACTAGTGGCATAACTGTCAATTAATATCAAACATCTTGACCGCTGTTGGCAATACATGTAATACAGCCATTAACTGGTGCCAATTTTTCCCTGGGGGGGGGGGG
>KK901830.1:1081-59639 GCA_000696445.1 Aquilaria agallochum
CTTT
This sequence comes from Aquilaria agallochum, assembly GCA_000696445.1. Taxonomy (NCBI): domain Eukaryota; kingdom Viridiplantae; phylum Streptophyta; class Magnoliopsida; order Malvales; family Thymelaeaceae; genus Aquilaria; species Aquilaria agallochum. Next base: position 1,086 of record KK901830.1, read on the forward strand.
ACCTCTCTAGGGTGACTTTCCTTCCCTTGTTACTCAATGAAGTTGTTTTGTGTTTATGGATGAGTTCTATTGTGTTGTTCCTTGCATTGTGCTTATTGTTTGATTAATGGTAGGCCACCATGTCTAATGCACTAGTCCATTAAATCCTTGAGAAAGGTTTTATGGGTGACAAAGAGGAATGGAAGGGGCATAGTGTTAACTTAAATTAGAGATAATCTAAGTGAACACTAGGAATCAAAAGAGGTTTAGTTCTTCAACCACCCTAAGTTAAGTTGGAGCTTGAGTAAAGCCCAAGTTAGTGGAGGGTGAGCAAAGACCCATCTTGAGAGAGAGGTTCTTGATGTGAGATCTTTTCTACCACACATGGAACATCATACTTGAGGACCAACTTTCTTGGGTAGCAATGGGTAGGAATGGAATCCTAGAGAGGTAGTCACCTTTAGTCTAAGTTCTCTCGTTAGCACATTTCACCTTCTTTAGAGTCACTTTTCTTGTGTTGTTAGAGTCAAGTAGCTTGAGCAATTTTGATCTTTGAATCTAGATAGAATCACTAAACTCTCTTGGGACGATACCCTTAATTACTTCTAAGTACACAATGATTCCGTTCGCTTGCGGGTTTTTGAGGGTTAAATTGATAAACTCTTGATTTTGACAACATTGGGGACTAAGCTTGTCTATCGTTTATCTTGTCTCAACATGGTGCACATGTGCACCTACAACTTCTAATACTGATTAAATTTTCAATACAGGTTTGTTATTTATTGCACATAATTTCATGAAACTTAAAATACCCATACCTAAAATTCTGAACACCTATTTTTTCACTCACATAAAATTTTAACATTGGAATACTTATGGTGTAATTTTCAAATTTTTTTTGGGAAAAAGGGCAAGTTAGGGACAAGGGTAGGCTGAGAGTACACTGGTAGTCTTTGAATCTATATATAGTATAATTTTCATTTCTTGTGTTCAGGAATCTTATTGGGAAACACCTTCTTTTTTTGTGCACCAAAGTGTTGTAGGGCATCTCTTGGTATTTCTTTCTAGAAAATGTTATAGCACACTGTATTTTGAGTGAAAGTGTGTCCATCACAAGCAATTCTTCAGTATCCTTTCTTTTTTATGTTATTGGTGGAACATCTGCTTGTGTTCTCACATCTCCATTGGCATTTGCAAGTTAACTTTTCATAACATATGCTTTAAAAAAAAGTTTGGGCTTACAAAATGTCTATTTCAATTAGTATGCAAATAAACAAATAGCCACTATATATATTTAAAAAATCACTTTTTAAAAAAATTTCCCACAATACACAATTGATTATAATTTCTTTATCGTACAATCATAAAGTTTAGAACTAAGAAAATATATCTTCAATTAAGTTGATTCTTCAACTTACAATTGTTTCAAATGAGAGGTGGGGAGAGGTGATAAAAAGATTTTGGGAAGATGTTTAGGCTAGGGAGATAGCATTTAGAGAACTTTTCCCTATAATATATAACCTTGCATAAGGGTGAAAGAATAACTAGAGACCCAATTATTGACCCAAAAATTCCGGTTTTAAGTTAGTTTTGACCAAAAAAAAAAGGCATAATTCAAGCCAAGCTAACTTGACTCATTTTTTATTGCTAAAGTTAGGTTCAGTTTGGTCAAACCCGATAAACATGATAAACACAAAATTATTTAGGTCAAAGAATGTGAGAAAAACATACCGAGAATGTGAGTTTATAAATAGTGAGGGCTTAAATGGTAAATAGAGAATGGGTAAAGGACTCATGAGTGTAATTAGTAATCCCTCTATTTCTAACCTTAGAGAACATCTGCCCCTTACTTTCACTCATTCTTTGTCATCCTTTCCACCGTGTTGTTTCACTCTTTTCACTTTATTTTGCCTTTTCCACCACTAAATCCTTCATTTTTTTGGCCTTCTCTATGGTTGTTTTCGTTCCTTACTTCATAGATTTGGACTTTGTTTTTTTAGGCTATTTGGCATTTTTTGACATCTTAGCATCATCCTTTTAGCGTCTAATATCTATGATTTTTGTGAATTTCATCTACTGTGTAAGGTTGAGTGCTGATGATAAGGAGACAATCAAGAAGATCAATTGGGTTCCATAAGAGACTTGTAGTTTGTGCCTTGAATCGTAGTCTTTTGTTGGTAGCAAAAACTAAAATCATGGTCATCTCATTCTTAAAAGCATGGTTCACACAATCTCAGCTTTCATTTTTTCCTCCACTCTACCACCTTTGTCTTAATTGGTTTCTTAACCTCTACACAGATCTCTCATCTCTAGTGGACGAAATTCGTAAAACCTCATTATTAGAACCCTACACAGTAGTTTTTGTTTTCAGATTGCCAGGAGAAAATTAGGCCAACCCGTGAAAGAATATATTTTCCATGAAACGCCTCAAGGAGGCTTATTGTATTTGTAATACAAGTTGGAGAGTTACAATGCAACATAACTTACTTTACAGGTAAGCAACAGATGGATAAGTAATACTAATACAAGAGTTATCATATACAAGATAACAAGAATGGCGTTAGAGTGATTTATCTTAAATGAACTTCTTTAACATGCCTTTTCAAACTCAATGGTCGAGAAAGAACGTTGAGATTGTCTCAAAGATGGAAGAAGAGTTGTGAAGTCAAGGGTTTCATGAAAATGTCTGTTATTTGATTTTTGGTGGAGATGAATCAAACATTAAGATCCTTGCGAGCAACATTCTCTTGAACAAAATGAAAATCTACTTTAATGTGCTTAGTCCGGGCATGAAAAATGGGATTGGCAATCAAATAAGTTGCATTTATATTATCACAACACAACACTGGCAGGTATGATAAGAAAATACCAAGCTTCTTAAGCAAAGTTTGTATCCACATGAAGTCAGCTGTAGCTTTAGCTATTGCTTTATATTCAACTTCTGTGCTTGATCGTAAGACTGTTGCTTACTTTCGAGAGCTCTAAGAAACTAATTTAGAACAAAAAAAAAATAGTAAAACCACTTGTAGATCTTCTATCATCAGGGCAACCAGCCCAATCAGCATTTAAAAAAGCAATAAAAAGAAAAGTCGAGGACTTGTGTATTCGGAGCCCAAAGCTAGTAGAATGAACAAGGTAACATAAAGTATGTTTCACTGCTGTCAAATGTGCAACTATTAGAGCTTGCATAAGTTAACAGACCTTGTTCACAATGAACGCTATATCAAGTCATGCAAATAATGTACTGAAGTGCTCTTACAGTAGAACGATAGAGAGTTGGGTCTGAGAACACTTCTTCACTAGCTGGAGGCAACTTTTCTAAAGAAAACATTAGTGTTGCAATTGGCTTAGCTTGCAACATGTTGGTTTGCTCCAAGAGTTCCAGGATATATTTTTGCTATGAAAGGATGAGTCCATGTTGATCATGAAGAACTTTGACACCAAGAAAATAATTGAGCCGTCCAAGGTTCTTAATAGGAATGTCTTGCTAAAGAGTTTATATAAACTTGTCAATGACTATGGAGGAAGGTCCTGTAAGAAGAATATCATCGACATAGATTAGCATATATAGAGTGATAGAACCTTGCCTGAAGATGAATAAGGATGTATCAGCCTTTGATGATACAAAACCCAATTCAAGTAATCATGTACTTAGGCGCGAAAACCACACTCTCAATGCTTGTTTGAGACCATAAATGGCTTTATTTAGTAGACATATGTGATGAGGCAACTTGGGATAGCAAAATCCAGGTGATTTTCTCATGTAAACCTCTTCAGAAAGGAATTCATATAGAAAAGCATTTTACACATCAAGCTGTTGGATTTCCTAGTTGCTAAAAGTATCAAGAGAAAGAACTGTCTGAATTGTAGTTGGCTTGACAACAAGACTGTAAGTTTCAATGCAATTGATCCTATGTTATTGTTTGAAGCCTTTTGCTATGAGACGAGCCTTATGACGCTCAATACTTTCATCTGCTCGGCATTTTAGCTTGAACACCTATCTGCAGTCAATTATATTCATACTTTTGCTTGGTAGAACCAAAGTCCAAGTTTTGTTTCACATCAACGCGTTGAACTCAACATCCATCGCCTCCTTCCACAATTTTAACTGTAAGGTGGTGGAGAAAGAAATGGGTTCAATTTCAATTACTGAAGAAGTAAAATAAGCAATGGTGCCATCATTAAACCATCTTGGTTTTTGAATATTGTCTTGAAAATGCGTTCTTATAGGGTGGTGAATCGAAGTTGATGGTGCAGGTGAATTAAAAGTTGATGATGACTTAGGTGAATCAGGTGTTGTTGCTGGTACTAATAGAGGAGTTGAGAAAGGCAAGTGGACTTCTTCATGATATTGCTAAGATGTAACAATAGTAGGAAGCTAAATTGTTGTAGATGGTTCATTTCGCGCTGAGGGCAAACTGTTATTTTCAAGTTGAGAAAAAAGAAACAAGCTTTCATCAAATACAACATGTCGAGAAATGTATATCCTTCCAGTAGACAAGTAGAGACACATGTATCCCTTGTGTTTCCCACTATAACCTATAAAAACACACTGATGAGATTAAAATTCAAGTTTTGTAGAATTGTAGGGCCATAAATAAGGCCAACATGTGCATCCAAAAATCTTTAAGAAGGAATAATCAGGTTTCACATGAAATAAGTGCTTCATTGGCAAAAGATTTTGTATAATAGGACTAGGTAATCGATTAATTAAGTAGCATATAGCCCGAAAGGCATCATCCTAAAATTTTATGGGAATTGAGGCTTGTGAAAAAAGCAACATACCAATCTTAACAACATGCTGGTGTTTTCTTTCAGCAATACCATTTTGTTGATGTGTATGTGGATATGAAACTCGATGTTCAATGTCAATTTAGGTAAAAAAAAAATAAGTGAAGTTTCTGATATTCACCTCCCCTAGTCCGTTTGAACTCTTTTGATTTTCCTATCCAAAATACGTTCCACATGCACTTGCCATTGGATAAAAATTTTCTCGACATCAAATTTGTAAGTCATTAGATAAAGCCATAAGAACTTGTTATAGTCATCTATAAAGCTAACATAATAACGGTACCTGTTCACTGAAAAAAGAGTATGCCCCTAAATGTTTGAGTGAACAAGATTCAAAGGATTCTTAGAAACAAAACCAAAGGCATCAAATGGTAATTGATGACTTTTAGCCTTTTGACAGGCATCACAAATATTTGAACAATTTTGCTTCCCACATGGAAGCTTATTATCTCGAATAATTTTGGAAACTGTAGAGGAGGAAGGGTGGCCAAGCCTCTTGTGCCAATGAACTGGGCTGACTCTTTCACCATGGTAAGCTGAAGGAATGCATGTTGTGGCAGTGGAGCATGAAAAATGATACAATCCATTTTTACACGGCCCTTGAAGGAAGTTTTTCCTTGTATCCTGATCCTTAACATAGAAACAATGAGGATGAAACTTAAGGAAGACATTGTTATCACAGTTTCCTGATGGATATGAGGTTCTTTTTCATGTTAGGAACATGCAAAGACATTCTTAAGATCTAATGAAGCATGAGGAGTAAGGATACAAGAACAACCAATATGTTTAATGGACAAACCTGCTCAATTTCCAACTTGTACTTGATCTGAGCTTGTGTGTTTCTTACCAATAGTGAGGTCATTCAAGTCAGCAGTAATGTGATCATTTGCACCAAAATCAGTATACCAATTTAGGTCAATCTGATATGAAGAAGCAGAAGCAGCTCCCACACAATGACCAAAGTCCTCTTGAAAGAAGTGATCAAATCTATGGAAATAGGAAATAACTGAGTAGCCTAATTTCTTACATACTTGACAGATTACCTTAGGTGTTTGATTACCAGAATCTCTTTGTTGGTTGTTTATTCCTCGGCTATGACCTCTTCCTCTTTGGTTGAAATTCTAGCCGCCACCACCTCATCCAAAGTTGTTGCGTGTGGCAATATTCACAGAAGCTCCTACTGTGGAAAACTGCACTATAGAATTGTTGTGCTCCAGTCGGAGTTCAAAACTCAATAAGTAACCATATAGGTCAGTGAGGCTAATTGGATCAGATCTTGTTGTAACAGAAGTAACTAATGGATCATATTCAATACTAAGTCAAGCAAGTAGATAGGATACTACCTCATACCCCTAAAGAGGTTTGCCAATGACAGCCAACATGTCCACAAGCCCCTTAGCACATTGGAAGTAATCGACGATAGAAAGATTTTTCTTTTGTATGGTTGAGAACTGAAATATAATCTACATGATTCGAGCATGAGATTGGGACAATAACATCTTCTCATAGAGCAACCCAAACTTTTTGAGATGTTGTCATAAGAATAACGTGGCCAAGTATCTCATCTGAGAAAGACTATAACAATGCACTTAGGACTATTTGGTCTTGTTGAAACCAAGCTAGGTAGGCTGGATTTTCAACCTGAGAAACACCGGTCAATGTTTCTGTTGCAGAATCTATATCTTTTTTGTTGGCCATTCGAGGTGGAGACTATAGTTTTTGTCGACATAACCAAGCTAACATTGTCCTTTGAGGTATAGGAGAAATTAGTCCTTCCAGAGTAAATAATTGTCTCTGGTAGGTCGGACATTCAACAAATGTCCTAAATTGACGAAGGGTGTTGGCAACAATGGTGGCTGATTAGAGAAAATAATAGAAAAAGAAAGAAAAGATGAGTTTAAGTGAGACATGGTTGACGTTAAGTCTTACAGGCTTTGATAACATAAAAGAATATATTTGTTGTGAAATGCCTCAAGGAGGCTTACTGTATTTATAATACAAGTTGGAGAGTTACAATGCAACATAACCTGTTTTACAGGTAAGCAATAGATGGATAAGTAATACTAATATAAGAGTTATCCTATACAAGATAACAAGAATGGCATCAAAGTGATTTATCTGAAGTGAACTTCTTTAACAACCCCATTTACCAAATTTTGAACCAAACCTTTTGGGTTCATTTGATTCAAGTCAGACATAAAATCAAGATGCATTTAGGCTAGCATATAAAAAGTAGAGTGAGGATAATTCACTTGGGTTTTGACCCAAACCTAAAAAATTGATTTGACTTTTACCTCTAGCCTTTCATTAAACAAAAGCTAGAAATTGGAAAATATGAGGTGTTTGATATGCGAGTGTTGAAAAGGATTGGAAGGTTGGGGAAGAGAAGCTAAGGGAAGAGATCTATCTGAAATTGACTCTTTTTTTAAGTGATTGATGGAATATTTTTGCAAAATGATTGTCCGAATATGCTTCTTAAAATCTGAATAAGGATGTAACATTTTCAATCCAATTTTTTACATAAATGGAGGATCTTAAACAAGGTTCAGATGCTCAAAGAATAATTGTTTACAAATGCAATAAGGTCATACCAATGAAGATCAATATATTCCTGTGAAAAGCTATGCAATGAAGGCTACCCACAAAAATTAATCTTAAAAAAATGGAAGTTCATCAATAGAATTTACTCTTTGTATAGCCAGCATGATGAAGAGAAGGATTACCTTCTAATTTGATGCTCAATTGCTCAACAAGTTTAGGATGGCATATCTAGGTGTGGTGCTACCATACAATACATGGTTAGATAATCAATAAGGTACTTACTCAATAGTTTCTATGAACTTTATTAATAAAGAGATTAGTAAAGCACGAGAAGGTGTTCTGCTGTTGACATTATGGGTTTTATGGATAGGTAGGAACAAGAAAATTTTCAACAACAAGGAATTCAAAGTGGGAAGCCTTGTCTCATCCATGGGTTTCTAATAAGTTTGATTTGGTTCAACTCTCAATGTTTGAGTAGGTTTCTAATCCTGTATAAGCCTTACTTAATTGGTGTCATTAAGGATTGGATTGGGCTGTCTTAAAGTTGTCATGAGGATGTTTCTTGGAAAGGTGTATTCAGTCACATAAAGTTTTAATTCATGTTTGTATTCCCAGCTTCTTGCTGGTATTTTTAATAAAAGTTGAGGTATTGTTAAAAAAAATACTAGAACATCTTCCAAAGAAAAAAAGCTTAGAAAGACCCAAAACAGGAACAACTTCTCTAATGATCTAAATTATGATGGATGATCTATTGTAGATGTCGAGCTCACAAGCTAGTGGAAAAGAATGCTTCAGGCAGAATTCACACGCTAAAGTTGGCCCTATTGGGAGCTTTGTCTTTGAGCAATATACATAGACCTTACAATTTGAAAAAATTGATTCAGTCACACCATCATTCCCCTATGCTTCTAAGGTTGAGATCATCTCTTGATTGCTCTAAATTTGGATGAAAAAACCCTATAAATTTGCAGCTTTTAGCACCATCAAAGAGGTCAACTCACTTTTTAGCTTTAATTCTTTTAATAATTCAAATGTTGGTTTATAGGACTTAAAGACCATCAACAAGAGTAAGTAAGCCAGCCTAATAGAGACAGAGGTAGAGGTTGATCCACTATTGAGTTTTCTAGAAAAGTGGCTATTATACGAGATTTCTTTTATTTTAATTTTTTCATTTAGACACTTTTTAATTTTTTACTAGGGAGGTGGCAGCAGCCAACGGTGAGCTGGTAATTTCAGTGTTTCGGTTTCTTTTTGTTCTAAGAAGAATGAAATGCATTGCTAACTTATATTTCTTTTTCCTTATTGTGTATTTTAGTCTGCAATGCTACTAAACATTCAAAAAAGAATAACAACATTATGGTAGTAGGGTGATTAGACTAACTCATGAGTTACAAAATTGGAGAACCAACTAACTAAGTTCTAATCAATGGACATACTTGTACAAGCTAGTCAAATCAAGGGATTCTTGGGTTATTAGACTAATTATGTATTTGCGTTGAGGGTGAATCACTTTTTTGTGATTTTTTGTGGTAGAAATTTTATTAAAAAAATGGCTTAAATCAGCTTTCCTCAAACTTAGTTGACTCAGGCACTTTCATCCTTCAATTTTACCATGATGCAACTTGTTCCTCCAACTACATACAGTTGGACATTTTACTCCTTTGACTCATTAACTCACTCCACTCATTGTCATATCACATTAACTCTGTCAGATTTTTAACAATTCAGTGACCTATTTGTAAGAATTTAAAGTCTTAGTTGGCAATCATAGAAATACATAACTTGAAGCACTTAATGAGACTTAAGTGCATACTTTCTTTTATCGTTGTCAACGCCAGCCTAGCCTCAATCCATTGTCAACCACCGTCAATCCTCTTCTGCCACAAGCCTAGCTATTTTGATTGCCACAGGTGCCATCACAAGCCCAACTATTCCAATTGCCACAGTTAGAGGCAACTTCCTCTTTTTCCCTCTATTTGGCTTCGCCTCCCTCTCCATTTTCCTTTTGTTGTTGTCAACATTTGTCTCAACTTACTCCATTGTCAATCGAAGCTATTGTCAATTGTTGTCCATTTTTTTGTGCCAATCCTCTTCCACTGGAAGCCTAACTGTTCTAATCCCACCGGTGCCAAAACTCACATGCAAATGGGAAGAGTAAAATTAAACTTGAAGCAACCAAGCAAATTTGTTACTAGAACCCATAATATGTGGAAGCCGATTGCTTGCTAATCAAGCTTGAGTGGTTGTGGCACCAAGAGTGGCAGGTGGTATAGATATGTGGCATAAAGATGGAAGAAAGGAAAGACGAGTTCGGAACGGGGGAGCACAAGTTCTTTGTTAATTTGTTGGGCGCAGTGGTTTTGGCTGCGCTGATGAAGTCTTTTCTATAATCTTCTTGCGGGAACAAAAATAATTTAGGTCAAAAGAAATTTTGAAGATTTTCTTTCAAGAATCTATCTAGGGCGGCCCGTACGCTAATAGGTAGGAATATCAAACACCTTGCAGCTTGGTAAAAATAATAAAAAAGAAATCTACCCAATTGGTACAATGCAAAATGCTTCAAAACAACAGTAGGACGAAAAAAGCAATTTATGGCTTCAACCTAACTAGACTGCATTGTCTTGCCTTCCACAGGTGAAGTCAAGTCAGTGGAGGACATATATTTAATTATCAAATGGAGGCAACTAGCTGCTCCTGTGATCGAGCTTACTTCAAAACTGGCTTTGTCTTGTCCCCCCACTCATCCAACCTCTTTGTAGCTTCTTCAACCTGCATGATAATGATTCAATTTTCACCGGGCACTCATACATACACATATACAAAATAATTCTAATAGATGTAGATTCAAAATGAGCAAATCTCTACCTCTTTTTTCCAATCTGTGCGAACTGTAACCCATATTAGAATGAGGGTCTGCATTACTGTCCCACCAATCATACCAGACCATATCCCCTGCATTACCATTATATACCAAAATAACTGTAATTATCCCAAAACTTATTGATTTCTCAATACATTACATGCTCGGTCTTTTTAAATAGCATGTTCGTTCGCAATCACAAACGACAAAGGAAATTATTTTGGAAAAGAAATTCCAAGAATATTATATGTCATGGATAGTTGTTTACCTTGGCACCCAATTTGAAGTAGAAGCCCAGAAGTGAGCCCAGAGGAACCCCGACCACATAATAGCAGCCCACGTTCACGTAGGCCACAAAAGTCTGCCACCCACATCCCACAGCCACGCCTTCAATTCATTCAAACAAAGCTGGCTAGTATCAGCGATTGTACTCTACGTTCTCAATTAATTATTCATGATTAATACTAATAGATTAGCTAGAAACAATATAGATGGATAATTAATTAGGAATTAATATAATATATAGCATAATGTTGTTTTTATACACACACACACACACAATATATGTAATTAATTAATTACAAGAGTAGGGGAAGCAACCAGATAAGACGGGTTGGATGCCGTTGAGAATAAGGGTGAGAGCGAGGAGAGGACAGAGGTCAGAGACTGCCTCGGCCACCACCTCCCCCTCCGTGAAGGCGTAGCTGATGACATGGCGAAGACACAGAATCACAATTGCAGAGATGACCGAGATTACGAACGAAAGCGACGTCACCATAATAACAGAAAACGCTGCCGTTTTGGGGTGCGCTGCCCCTAGCTCGTTCCCCACTCTCACACTGCCAAGTTTCGTATTTTATTAGGCGCCACAGTCACAGGACAGGATTAATTTATTACTATATATCAGAACGAAAATGATGGTTACTATTTACTACTCAATGTCATTCAAAGAAGCAAAATTGGAACCTTGCTGCCGCGTTGAACCCCACTGAGATCATAAACACCCATCCAGAAATCGTCATGCTACACAAAACAAACAAACACAGTATAAAGACAATTAGCTTTTCATCAATATATACTATGACTAAGCAGGTAATTGACAATGGGTACATGTACAAATCAATAGACTATTTTGCAACGAAACGAGACCGTTTCAAACTTGTCTTCCTTCTTCCAATCTCTGTTGGGTGTGGCTAATAATTGACATAAAGCCAAGTAATTAAATAATTAAACTATCCCCCGTGCATGGTCCAAATCAATGTCCTAGACAGATACATCCACTTTCCGCCACCGATAACCTCCAAACATGTCGATTCTATAAGACCGTGACCTAATAAAAAAAAAAAAAGCTTGTCTGGCTTGCTCAAGAGCCTTGTACTACAACTACCACTAGACTATACTAAAATGATGTTCTCCATCGACTGCTGATTCATGAGCTCCGCACATCGAATAAATGGATAATAACAACTCTTACTATATATTCATCTCTTCCTTTCTCTTTCAACTTCAACTCGTGGCACAAGTAAATTAAAATTGAAAAGGCTTAATATTAGATTAGCACAGTTCTCAAATTTAAACCGACAAACTGTCATGGTATAGTACCACTCCTAAAGGTTAATAAAACATTTTATCGCAGAATTTTTTTTTTCCCTAAAGACAACCTTTCATATTTCTAAAAACTAAAAACTAAAAACAGCCAAAATGAAAATGTTCAGCCCTTTTTTTTTTTCTAAGAAAACGTAGCCATTTTTATTTTCCTTTGTAAATTTGTTCAAGAAATGTCAACAAAATTACTCTCCAAACAAAACTGGCGTCTTTTGATTGCTTACCAAATGGAGAGAGAATCCAAAGCCAACTCCGGATTCTCCAGCAAGCCGGCCAGAAGAACCAAAATCTGGAAGTACCAAGTCTCCAGGCAGAGCATCACCGCCGACGCCGCCGACAACTTGAAGAACCCCGGCAGCCCGGAGAAGGCATGAATAGAGAACCCAGTCCAGGTATACCTGCACTTCTCACTTTTCACTATGTACACAAACTGAGCCGCCACGATGATCCACCACGACAGGCTCAACACCAGCGAAGCGCCCAATAACCCCAGCCCCAGCTGGTAGACGGCCAGCCAGGAGAGCAGGAGGTGGACCACCAGCGTGGCGGCGGAGATGTAGGCGCTCGGCAGCACAATGCTCTGAGCCTGTAAGAATTTCTGTATCGGGAAGTTGACGGCGTAGCCGAATATCTGAGGGATTAAACCGTAGACGAAGACGGCCGCAGCCGCCGCGATTTCTGGCGATTCCCCCAGGAGGATCAAGATGGGTTTTGAGAAGACATAGATGACAGTGAGTACGAGTCCCGTTAGTGTAAGAAGAACGGTCGATCTCTGAAGATATATTCCTAACATGTCGAATTTTTTTGCTCCAAATGCTTGCCCACATAACGTCTCTACAGCACTCCCCATTCCCAGCTGCAAGTTGATTAAAAATAATAATTACATGTAGCATAGAATAAAAGGTGAAGACGAACAAGAATAGATTATATGAGAAAAAATGATTACTAATTAGCGTATATACTTATAGTTCTACCATTAGGCCATAAGCGAAGACTTGGATGCCAGTGTTGCCAAGGGAGGCGGCGGCGAGTTCGAGATTACCGAGGTGACCGGAGAAGATCTGGGTGGACATGGACATGAGGTAGTTGATCATGTAGACAAAAACGGCGGGCCCAGCGAGGTGGATGAGGAGCTTGGACTCCAGCCATGAGGCTCGCCGTAGACGGCGGAAGAGTGGGAGCTTATAGTCGGTGAGTATGCTTTCAATCTCGCCGCTGGCTTGGTGCTGGAAGGCGGAGCGCTGAGGAGAGAGATGAGGTGGTAGCTGCCCTGATTGAAGCAGGGGCTCTTCGAAGCTCTGTTGGCAGGATCTCATATTAAAAGTTGTCAGGGACTCAGGCGCTGCTCCACTCCAATCAACCAATTGATTTGGCCACCACTAATTTATGAACGTCAAGACTCAAGAGGCTATATATCATTTTAGCGTTTTGGGCTTGGTCTTGCGTTTTGGGATTGGTCTTTTGCGAGTACTCCTATTTTGCTTTTCCCTTTGACCTCGTTTGTTTAGGCCTGAAGGCACTTTTAGCCACTGAACTTAGTTAACTTGGACACTTTACCCCTTAAACATGAACTCAGTAAAACTCACCCCTCAACTTGGTCAAACGGCGCAGTTAACCCCCTTTACCCCTTCTGCCGCTCATATGCGGTTTAAGAAACTTAACGCTGCTTCTGGAACATCGGGTAAAATGTACCGAAAGTCCCTAAATTTTATTTCATTGTCCTATTTTCATCTCTAGCTTGATAAGGCCCATATTCCAGCCCCAACTTTTAAAAAAGCCAAAATATTCTATTTTTCATGTCAACTTGACGTTTGTTGCTTCCCTTCATGCTATAATTATTCTTTTTTTCTTATTTATGCTCTGGGACTTGGAGTGAGGAGACAGAAAATTATTTTTTTGTTATTGGATAACAATATGTTGTGGGGCCCTTTATCTTGTTTGCATTAATCTCTTTTGCAACTCACATTTTTTATTTTCCCCACTGTTCAAACTACATTAGATTATATCATTAATGGATTTTTTTATTTATGATTTAATATTTTGACACATCATAAAAATTAAGTCTAACATTTCAGAACAAAAGACAATGATATTTGATATACATAATTGTGTTTATATATTAAAAGGAAGAGAGTACAGTGAAATATAATGATATTATCATGAACATTAATATAAAAGAATAGATGTCAATAGTATAAATAAAAATATTTATAATCTAAGCAAGAGAATATTTTGACACATTATGAAATTAATTTTGACATTTCTAAAATAATAAATTTACATTTCTAGAATATTTTAAGTAAGACATACAGTGAGATACAATGATATTAACAAAGATATTGATCTAAAAAATATACATTAATATTATAATACATATAAAATATTTATATTATAAGCAACAGAATACATTGACAGATGATGAAATTAAGTTTGACATTTCCAAAAAAAACATTAATATTCATTTAGGGAGTAATCAAACTAATAACTAGAGTTAAGGACTTGAGTAGACGCATTTAAAGTTTAGGCCAAAACTAACAGAAAATAAAACTTTAACAACTTTAAGGGCACTTAAGCCCAAACCAACATCTTCACCAACTCCTTCAGTCTTGAACAACCTTGTGCGGCACCAAGACAGGGTCTACCAAAACATCAATTTCCTAGATTGGCACCCTATGTCCTCCCAGGCATAAGGCTATTACTACCCTCACATGCTAGCATGAAGTAAGCACTCTTCTTTTCTTCTACTCTCCCTTTCCATCCTAAAACCTCACCTAAAAATTGAGATTTGCAAGTTCAAGGTTTCATATCTAACTTCACGCCAATGAATTAGAGAACAAGGATGCAAAGCACTTCAACTACGTTCTGGTCTGATTCTGCCCTCAGTTTTCTTTTTGGGTTCTTTTCTTTGAATCTGATGCATGAATGTTAGATTTGGTGGTTGATTTTTTATGTGGATCATGGATGTGTTCTTGCAAAGATGGGACCATATAGCTCTCTAGAAATGATGCCCATCTTTTTTACTTCAATGATTATAGCAAGAATGAACCACCCCTGCATTTCTACCTGTCTTAGACTGCATTACATCATCACGTGTTATTTTTACTTCACTGGTTAAGCTATGGGAGATTCCCAGCAGTGCCTCACTATGTAGTATTAGGGACAGAAATAAGGAAAAAAAAAATAAAATTAGGGACCTCTAGCACATTTTACCTGATGTGGTGTTAGTGTTTTTTAAAGGCATGTGAATGGTGCAAGGGTAAAACTTGTTGACAGTATCTTTCGACTAAGTTAAGGGGTGAGTTATACTGAGTTCATGTTTAGGTACTAAAGTGTTGAGTTGACCAAGTTCAAAGGCTAAAAATAGCTTTAGGCCTTTTGTTTATATCACATATTGGACAAAATCCATCGCTTATTTTCTTGTCCTAAACTAGTACCTGATATTTAGATTTGTTCTATCAAATTAGGAACTTTCATTAATTTCAGCGTTAAATCTGATAGAAATTGTTAATATGACAATAATTAACTCTACAAAAAACTTAAAATAACAACTTTGAACCCTAAACTTTTTCAACCACTAATTCTAAACCTAAAAATTTATGGATTTAACACCTAAACCCGTCTTGCCGAGGGCCACAATGGTAAGATCTTTGACCCCACCCATCTCCTGCCGATCAACCATCTTTTTCAGAGGTCTTTCTACAGTGCCCACATGAGCATTTCTTCAAACATCTAGCGTGTGTTTCATGATTTCATCCCTGAAAAACCAATCAAATAAAAAATTCTTCTTTTCCGCTCAAATTTATCCCTAAAAAACCAACCGAACCAGAAATTCTCTTCCACACTCAAATTGTGCCAGACCTGGGAAATCATTGACCCCTTCTCCATTCTCCATCACCGGACCTAGGAATCACCAATCCTTAGGATCGACCTGAGCTTGTTTGTCCACATGAATCCTTCTTTCCTCCACCGCCATCAGCGATGATGATCTTGGCCCTTTTATCCAAACAACCTTTGCCTCTGGCAAGCCATGCTTCTCCACCACATCTGAAAAAGTGCAACTTCAAAGACGATATATTCAAATACAGAAACAGAGAGTTGGCGGCGACCCACCGTCTGATCTGCGCAACGTTGCAACTTCTCACCATCCAAACGGGTGACAAGTGACGGCCGCCAGAGTATTAAATCGACGGGCGACAACTGCTAGAGTTGTGAATCGACGAGCGGCGGGTGGTGGGTGACAGGCAGATGGGAGGGAAGCAATAGACGACATCGACAGAGGCATTTGGGCAATTGGGTGGCACCGGCGACAGTGGATTTGAGAGAAAGAAAGAGAGAGAATCAAATTTGAGGGAATGAAACTGAGAACAAAACTGAATGTGAGAGGATCAAATTTTAGAGAACGAAACTGAGTGTAAGAAAGAATCAAATTTGAGAAAGAATCAAATTATGAGAGCAAATTTATTGTATATTTAATTAATGTCATACCCGTAATTTTTGTTAGATTTAATGTTAAAATTAATAAAAAATATCCAATTAAGACGTATAATATAATTTAGATAGTTTGATAAAAATAAATTTAAAAATTAGGTACCAGTTTGGAATAAGAAAATAAGTAAAAGTTCTCCTGGTGGACTCATAACATATTTATCTCACATTTATTTTATAATATTTATTATTTTGGGTCATTTAAAATTTTTAAAATATTTTTATATTTAGTAAATTATATTAGTTTTTTATTTTTTAGATTATTTTTAATATTTTTAAATTTTTTTAATTTATATGCAAAGAGTGAAAGGTAAGAATGAAAATAACACATAAATTTTTATATATTTTTTAGGGTANGATTTTAAATATTAGGGTTTAGAATTGTTGATAGAAAAAAATTAAATGACCATAAGTGTTATTTTATGATTATTTTAATTTTTTTTATGCCACTTAAGTAATTTCCGTTAAATATAACTCTAAAATTAACGGAAAGTAGTTAAACAGGACACGCGATTTGAGGTAAGGTACCTTGATAGGACAATTTGAAAGTAAGGTACCCGTTTAGGACAAAATAATAAGCTAGGTGACCCCTGGTGGATTTTACCCATATTTCTTAATTTCATATGTATTAAAAAGGCATACGACGGGACAAGCCTTTATTAGTAATAATTTTTTAGTTGAAAATGATGCACAAAATTTAGTTGAAGTAAATTCTTAAAAGTGTATATAAAGATATATTTTAATGATTTTTTAGAGAAACTTTATTGTTAAATTAATATATTAAATCAAATTTTATAAAAAAGAAAAACGATTAAAATTCTATGAAGCAAAGATGTACTGAAAATTTTACTTTAATGGTCAAATATGTACAAAATTGAGCAAATAAATTAACACTGAAAAGAAAATATAGTAACCATATATGATCTTCATCTTATCTTATACTATTACGTGTGTTGTTGATCTATTCTATTCCACTTTCAGCTGAAAACAATTCCCTGTATCTAATTATCACTTCCATTTGCATTTTTAATCCGAAAAATTGAATAAAAAGAAATTAACATATGGCAGAAAGGATAGAACTTCGAATTCCATTAGGTTTGTTATGATACATTAATCGTATCGGTAGTTGATATATAATTGGTTGATAGGTTGAATTTCGTTTCTAAAAACAGACGAATAAAATAAGGTTGTTGGGTTGGTAAACTTTATGAGGCAAAGTACAAGAATCAACAGGTGATGATTAGACCTGAATTTTGGTTATTAGCCAAGATGAAGAACCAACCACGTGATAGTGATCCCAGCATTCATATGTTACATTACATACTGATAAAAAGGACAGCGGAATCTGAAGAGGAACGCCCGCCATCCCATTCCCATGTCCGACAAGCTTTTGGGTGGGGAGAGTAATTAATTAGGCGTCGTATGATGCGTATTCCGAAATTTTATATATATATATATATATATATATATATATATATACTTTATAAAAAAATACTTCATTCTAATAATTATTGAACCAAACAATATCTTATAAATTAATGACATAAAATATTAAAAAATAATAGATATATATAAATTGGCTAATAAAAGACTACGTATCCCTGTAATATTGAGTGAAGGTAAGAGAATTAGATTTAACCAAGATCTTCTAGACAAACCAAGATAATTATAGATAAATAATTCATAAGTAACTGAAAAGAAAAACAAGATAAAGGGCAAGATAACTAAAAACATAACAAACGGTCATCCCGATCTATTATTTACAAACGCTTCATTATCCAAGAATTAGCCGCTTTCTGCACTACATCTGATTTTCTTGCAACCACCAATTTCAAAATTAGTCACTCTGATCTATCTACGATAAATCATCGGATGAACGAGATGATATTTCTATTAATGGTGATAAAGGGATTTTGTAAATGAGAAAGAATGATGGAAGTGATTTAAAATCAACACGCGCAATCAATATCATTTGAAATTAATACTTTATAGTTACAATAATTCATTGATAATATTTTTTTTTAATGTAACTAATCTTTTATCAGTTTTTCTTTTTTCATGGGCCAAATGAGCAATAAATTCGTAAAAATTTAATTACATTATAAAATGTCTTATCTAATAGGTTGTTTTACAATTAAAATATTATTTTCAAAAGACATAGACTCCCGACAAAAAACTGTAAGAACAAAGATAATTCATTTTGAATTCTTCTAATTAATGTTACGAACAAGGTCATGTTGTGTAATTTTTTACTAGTTGGAATGGATTCATTTTTTTCTTAAAATAATATTGATGCAAAATACGCTACGTTAATTTCTCTAATATATATAGAAAGAAGATGAACACTGACTTTATTTGAGAAAAACATTAGGATCCAATGATTAAAATTGGGAAAACTATCTAATGGTAGCTCTCATCATTAGACATTAAAAAATTATTGTAACTATCTATAAATTACATAATCTCTAGCGCTAATCTTAAATGTTGTTCCATAATGATCACACTATTACTATTTTTAAATTAGGGCCAGTTCGTTTAATGAGTACCCAAACGTGTGAACGCATTAACTACATAAGGTCAGGTCAAGTAAGTGGGTCATGTTTGACCTATTTTCAAGTTAGTTGAGATTTCAGAACCATTGATGCGTATATGAACAGATTAATTTTTTTTTGTATATATTTTGCAACATTGGTTTTAAGATTTATTGGTAAGTATAATAGTACTACTGCAAATAAATTTTTATTCTGTTAAGTTAGGAAAATGAAAACTGCTTGGTTTTTTATGGGATGGATGGATTAGAGTAGCAAACAACTAATTGAGGACTAATTATATGCGTATTAATATAGATGAGAATCTACACTAAAGAGGATAAGCATAACAATAAGATAAGTCTTAAAACAATTTACAATATCCCCCACAAAAGCGGCTGGCCTTAATTTGTTTGCTTATGAATACACATACAAAACAAAAACCCTTTTATGGATCTATATGGTAAATTCTTGGATAGTCACTAAGTTCTAATTGTTGTTATGTGTTAGTACCAATCCTATTGATTATTCTATTTTAGTTCTAAGCCAGTTAAAAATGTTTCATTTTGGTCATAAACTTATTAAAAATGCTTCATTCTCATTCCTATTGGAACAAATTTATTAACTTAAAATAATTGTTATTGTGAAAAAAAAAAGCTTTAAATTTATAACTCCCAATTCACTTTTAAGTGTATGGTGCATTATATGCAAGTAGTAAATTCGAGTATCATCCCAAGAAATAGTTTTGATTTCCAATTAAACAACAAGTCTTAACTACTCAATCAATGAAGTTAAATTAAAGAGTGAGTGTTGTAAATTCTAGATTGATATGATGAAGAGTAAAGGTGCAATTGTGAAATGGAATGCAATGAAAATGAGAGTGCTCACTAAACTAAATAAAACTAACTTGGATAGAGCTAACTAATGAACTAAGCTAATCTCCTATGATGGTACAACTTAACTTTGCTACCTAAGTTAAAATGAGAAACTATGGTTGTCACTTCTTAGATTGGTGTAGGGAATCTAAATTCAAGGCCTATCTTTCTCAAGATAAAGGATTGCTCACCAATAATCTAATTATAAGTTTTCGCAAACTCATAAGCTACATTAAGTTGGATTAGGACCTAACCCTTTAATTACATCTTATGTGTATAGCTCTCATAACGGAATGCTCAGTAACTGAGGTAAATTAGTAAATCCTTAGCTTAAATACTTTAATTAAATGTGAATTAGTAAAATCAAACAAATTATTCAAAAATTAGTTGGTTTTGAGTGGTTTATGACACTAGGTTTTCCTAGGAGCAAAATGGTCATTTTGTACATTGGAAGGTCAGGATAAGTCGTAGGTATAAAAATGATGCTTTTAAAACTCAAAGCCCAAGTTAGCATTTTTTGACCAAATGTTTAAATACCCTAGTTACTATTTAGAGAAGAGGTAAATTTGTAAATTTTAAAAAATTTTGAAGGGGAGGAGCTTGGTTGTATAAAACTTATGGGGAGGGTTAATTTCAACATTATTCCTCCATCCTTTTTTCAATTTCAACACTATTGCCTCATCCTCTCTTCACCATTTTCACAGCCTTCTATTGCCTTCTCTATTTCTTGTTCAATGCATTTCAAAATCATCATTTCCTACTAAAATGATGCTTTTAAAACTCAAAGCCTAAGTTAGCATTTTTGACCAAATGTTTAAATACCCTAGTTACTATTAGAGAAGAGGTAAATTTGTAAATTTTAAAAAAATTTAAAGGGGAGGAGCTTGGTTGTATAAAACTTATGGGGAGGGTTAATTTCAACATTATTCTCCCATCCTTTCTTCAATTTCGACACTATTACCTCATCCTCTCTTCACCATTTTCACAGCCTTCTATTGCCTTATCTATTTCTTGTTCAATGCACTTCAAAATCATTGTTTCCTACTAAAATTGGAAGGATTTCATGGTGCCCAAGCAAGAAAAGGCTTATTTTACATGCATTTTCATGGTTTTGAAGCTCTTGGAGGTATTTTCTAGCTTGGGCAAGTTTGTGTGCATAAAGTACCCCTTGTTCATTGGAATTTTTTTTTGGTTTCATGAGTTGCTTTGAGTTTGGATTTTATTGGGTTTGAGTTAATTTGGTGCCATGAACTTTTGTTTGTGTGTTGGAACCTAGAAACCTAGTGGAACATTTTAAAGTTTATGGTTTGTGCTTGTGGTGCTTGATTATTGCTAGTTCAAGGTTAACTGAGGTAAGAAATTTATGATTCATACTTATTTGATGTCATTCATAGCTCACTTGTGGTAGAGTCCATATGATATTGTGAATGGTGTTAATTGCTGAAGTTGAAGGTCATGGTGGACTAGTGTGATTCCATTATTTGGTGTGGTATTTTTGGACACTATAAATTTGGTTCCAATGACATATTGTGGCCTAGAGAATGTGTACATGTAGGTTTGGGTTATAAGGCAAAGTCCTCAATGTAGCCAAGGAGTATGGAGGGCTTGTACACAAGCTAGAGCACTTGAAACCAATACCATGCTTAAGCATAGCTAAAGATGCATCTTTGGCAACTAGATATGCAACTTTGAGCTCATAGAAACTTGCAAATTTATGTATGCCTACTCTAAGCGTGTCCCTGGGAGTGGGGGACACAACATTAGGCTTATTTGGACCTTAAAGATGCGTCTTAAACCTTTGAGGAAATAGCTTTGGGCTTCTTAGCACCACCCCCTTTGTGAGCTATAGGCAGAGACCCGGCCTTGGGTTCTGAGGACATAGCTTTGATACCTAAATTGAATAAAGTCTTCTCAAGTTAATTAGGAGGTTATTTTAGAAACTATGGTGGTACCTTATGAGACTCTAAGGTGAAAGGTAGGGAGAACAACCTTAGTACACCATGAGTATTACAATGTGCTAAAAATTACATTAAAGCTTAAGATGTGAGTCAGGTTTTGATGTTGGTCAATTGTTTAACTATAACAAGTGCTAGGAAGTGAGTAAAAGGTTTAGTGGCCATTAGTAGCCTAGTTAAGTCTTTGGACTTAAAGTGCTAATGTGAAACCTTGGTACACTCAAGAGGCTTCCATGGAACCTAGAAATTATGACTCCAACTATAACATTTGTTACTTCACTAGGGTAAATAAAATAATGGTGAATGGATATGTGCCTTAAGTGAAGGTTTAGTGCACTTGTAGCTTAGGCAAGGTTACTTGAGGCACAAGTGAGAACCTAGTGCACTTTTGGTAAGGTTTTAATGTGGAAGTTTAGTACACAAATGGCCTGTAAGCTCAATAGCTTGAGGCACTATGTAGAGGCTTGGTATACCTAATGAGTTCTTTGGAACTCAAGCAAGGTGCATCTATCATATTCACTTGTACAATAATAAAAGAAGGTTAAACTTACTACATCGGTAAGCTAAGGTTTATTCAGAGCCAGTTAAAGGCCAAGTTTAGTTAGACACAAAATGACCTCCATGAGAGAATTAGGAATAGGTAGAGCCCCAAGGGACTTTAATATATACACATATGTTAGCCTTTAAACTGTAAGCGCACATAGTAGACTTTTTTATATTATGTATATATGTGTGTCCTAAAGTTTTTTTCTTGTAGGTTGAAGGATCTCTCACTGAAAATCATCAATTCTCACTCCCTTAGTCTTTATTGTGTAGATATATTTTCATAGGGCTGGCAACTATTGAAGCTTGTTGAGCTAAGCTCATGAGTAGGTAATATGTTTATTTGAATCCTCATGATTCTAGTTTGTGGTTTGTTTATTGGTTATGTTATGGTACTAACAACAAATATTTATTTGGCTGACAGAGGATAGTAAAGCACAAAGGAAAGATTTTGGAACTTTACCATCGAGAGTTGATCTAAGGTGAGTGCTAGTTATAAATCTCAGTAGTTTAGCTTTAGTGTATAGTTTTGTACACTCATTTGCCTCTGATATACATGGTTGAGTGTTACACTCTAGAGTTGCTCTTTATTGTGAGCGTAATATTCTTATGCTTAGATGTTCACATGCGTTTGATTATTTGTAGTTAATATCATAATGTTTTGTATGCTTTAACGGATTTGATACTTTGTTTTACTGAAATTTCATGGTGATGTGTTATGTTTTAATACTCTTTTTATTGTTTAAGTCAAAGCATTACTCATGCATTATTGCATGGTAGGTTAATTAACAAGAAACATGAAGGTTTTTAACTAGTGTGCACTAAATCAATTAGCCAATTATGACTAGTGTGGGACATGTTCTCATAGGATTCTTAGGCAGGCCCATGAAAGGCCATGTCATAATGGGTAACTTGATTGTCTCTAATCTAACTAGCCCACTATGTTCCCCTCTAATTCCACCACAAATCTTCTCTTTCTCTCAAGACAATGAAATGATTTTGATGTATGTATGAGGTGATCAATTAACACACATGGATAAGTTCAAAAAAAAAAAATCAACACAGGAGCACCTTCTATGAATTTCCTCAAGATAACATTAAGTATCAAATGTTAAGTGTACATCATAAAGAGATTAAGAGAATTACTCCATATCCATATTAGCAACAAACATCATACTAGAGTTTAAACAAACCATAAGGAAATACAAAAGAGAAAAGGGAAGAAGAAACCAATAAAAACTCATATAAGCTCATGTCTCCTTAGCCTTTAAGGTTCTTTTTTATACATTCAACAAGCTCCCAAGAAGAGAAAAATGTCCTCAATGGTGGCTCCAAAAATGAAAGATGAAAAATGAAGAGTATGAAAACCTAGACTACTTCTCCCATAATTCCTAGCTCACCATGGGCTATAGCAAATTGTCCATTTTTCTCACACCCTATTTTGGATAAGATTCCTTATCTAATAACAAGCTTAGGTTTTAATTTATGGTAAGAGATCACATTTCTTTATCTATACTGACACCATAATACCAAAGCAAAGCATTTGGTGGCGTTGTAATGCCATAAGCACGAACCCTTGTTGCCATGCTGACACTAAAACGTCAAGGGATAGAGAGAATAGTGATGCAGCGCATTTTAGCTTTGACTATTTTGCACACCAATATTTGTTCTGCTCATTCCCACTTTGTTTTCACACTTCCACGATCTTTTTCAACCTGTAAAAAAAAGAAACAAAGCGAAAAACCATAAGAAATATGACATGGGTTGATAAAATTTTATGGTAAAAAAGTAAACTAGTTTCACCAACAATTTAAGCACTCAACAATTGTCTAATAACAACTTTTTTATATTACAATTTAAACTATTTAGACATAATTGTCTTAGAATAAATTCAATTTATATAATAATTTTTTTACAGTTAAAAAACTATTAAAATCATCAAATTTTCCTTATGTAAATCAGACTTATTTCATCCAGGAAGGAAAAAAACTATTAATTTGTGTTGTTTAGTGACTGTCAACAAACTATATTACAATTTAAAATTACAAGAAAATAGCTACTTGATTTTTTAAATTAGAATTTTAATAATTTGTCTCAAAAGTTAATTTGGGTTAATGAATTTCATATGGAGAGGAACAAAAAAAATTAATAGGTTTTGGACACAAAAAATAGTAAAAAGGTTGTGGACTAAAGCAGAACAATAGCAAAAAATACCATTGATATGTTATCCAATCTATAATTATGGGAACAAATGGCAAATTCGCAAGAGCGAAAGGCTCTGTTGGCATTAGTTTGAACTTTGACTTTGGCTGCTCAACTGGAATGGGAACAAGAAGGCCTAAACCAAATCCTATGGGCTAAGAGTGAATGTGTGCTAACTGGTAACATGAAACATAAAGCTTACCATTTGCATTTGTGTATTTGGTGACGCCATCAATTATTTGCGAGTTCAAATTGAAGGGAGGAAGGGCCAAGATGAACAAACTAACGCTTTGGTACTGTTCTACACCATCAATTCA
Organism: Aquilaria agallochum; assembly: GCA_000696445.1. Taxonomy (NCBI): domain Eukaryota; kingdom Viridiplantae; phylum Streptophyta; class Magnoliopsida; order Malvales; family Thymelaeaceae; genus Aquilaria; species Aquilaria agallochum. The sequence continues at coordinate 25,767 of KK901830.1, forward strand.
CTCAATATCACTAAACATAAAAGAACAATGATCTTTTAATTAACTCAGTGTAATAATTCACGTACAGTAATCAATTGTATCAATTGCAACTTATGATAATGTACCCTAGTTAGGAATGTTTCATTTTATACATACACACACTTTAAACTCCTTCACTACCTAGCTAGTCTCATAAATGATGAAACGTTTCTCTTAATATAGAAATTAAGGTGTATGTAATTTATGATTTTTTTTTAATTTTTTCCCTAAAACTAATTTTTTTAAAAAAAAATCTTGTGTTTTGTATAATGAGAGTAGTGATGATTAAAAAAATTTCTTTTTAGGTTTATTGTAGCAAAAGTTTAGATAAAGATTAAAAATAAAATATTATTTATTGAGTTTTGTATTGTGAGAGTTTAAATAAAAGTAATATGGTAACTTGATATTTAAAAACTTCTTAAAAAAAAGAGAAATATTTTTAATCTTTCTGGGATAACTCAAAAAGAAATGCATGTCATCATTTTTAGGATAAATGAAGTATATAATGTATACTTTGTGAATTATTTTAGAAAATTAAAGAGTATATGTATAATTATATTTCATGAATTATTTTACAAAATTAAAGAGTACATATGTGTAAATAACAACATAAATAGAAAAAAAAAAGAATTACTATTTTTTATTTTTTTTCTTATGTAAAATTTTATACTTTCATGTGTATCTAGATAACCTAAAAATATATTTAAAAATAGCACTTTCCCTCTCCTCCAACACATTCCCTTATGCCATTTTCCCCATATTTCTTTGCCATTTCTTGTTAGATCTGGACCGAAGTCTAAATCTTGTTGGTTCTCTTTTAATTTTTTTATTGCTTAACTGGATTTATCTGATGTTATCTATCAGATTTTATAATGGATGTAATGTCTTTGAAGTTTTGGTATTTAAGAGTGATTTGAGACTCTTACAGGTAGATCTTTAATTGAAGAATGGTAATGATAGATCTAAGTTTTCTCTTAGGTTTATCAGAATCTCAACTCTATTGGAACATCCCCATGCTTGGCAACAAATGTGGAAACAATTTCATAAAATAAAGTCAATCTTTATTTTTTTCGATTTTAAAAGCAATCTTTTTATTTTTATAGATAATATTGTTCAGGTCTCTGAAGCTTGGTTGGCTCTTACACCACTTGGTTATTGTTTGTTTGGTTTGAGCTTTGCTTTATTTATTTGTGATTTTTTTACTCCATATTTATTCTGACTTACCTAGAATGTTTGATTTGATCTGATTATCTACTTTCATTCGATATCATAGGAACGAGTAGCCATTTCATGGCCAGTTTTATGTTCCTGTTATCCCTCAAAGTTTTATGCCACTGTTGGTTTGTAATATGCTGTTTTGACTCACTTTTAATTGGAATGAAGCATTTTTTTTGTAATATATATATATATATATATATATTTAAAGCAATTTACCCTTAAAGTCACTGTTTCTTGCTCTCAAAATTTTATCTTTCCCATGTCAAATCCTTAGTGTTGTGTCCCACATATTAACAATTAGCAAGCATCATTGACTCTTAGTCTACCATAACAACTATTTACATGTTGAACGTTGCCATAGTTTACAATTTCTCTTATCTCAAAGATGGCTATTCCCCAATTTATTTAAGTTATTTTCATTTTTTAATATTTTTTTTCATGCTATTGTTTTTCATTGTTGATGCGGAAAATTTCATGCTAATATTATATTTTCCTCTTATTTTTTATTATTTTATTTGATTCGTTGGTACTTTTATTTATAAACCAACAAATAAATTGGTTAAGATAAATATTTAATATTACTTACTTTTTAAGTCCAACCCCCAACAGAAAATTCCAGCTCCCTTCTTTTTTTTTTTTTTTAATTCAGAAGCATTTACAAGGTATATAGGATATTAAAGAGATGTCAAAAAAAGTTAAGGGGAAAATCTACCTGTTTTTTTAAACCTAGAGAACATCAAGCTATAAATTGGTAGAGAATGGTACAAAAGACAACTAGCATGATTCGAACTCCATTGGCAGGGGTTGATATCTAGGTACACTGCCAATTGGACTGCGTGTTGCAGGCTCTAGCTCCCTCCTAAATGTGAGTAAAAGAGGTATTCTTTGTATAGATACATAGCACTTGTGAATTGGCTCTTCAACCTTTATTGACCCATTGGGCTTGATGCGATCAATATGGTCTTGGGCTTCGAAAACTTGATAACACTAGTTCTATTCTTCCGCCAATTGGTTTCACTTTTCTTAACTAAAAGAATATATATCAACTTGACTTAACTTGTAAAGAAAACATTTGCTTGATTCTTGTTCGTGGAACTAGATCAAATAATGGCTAAAAAAGATGGTTTCCTAGTGATATCATACCTGGGCCTGGGCAAGCTCAATTAGGTTGATAGCCCATGTGTTGAATTGGATATTCTTATTTTTTAAAAAAACTTGGAGGCCAGAACTCCTTTTACAGCCTAAAATGTTATTGTGGACTTTCCTATTGGGACAAACTTTTCAAAATATACTATAAGATGAGGTCAAATCTTTATTGCAGGCATCTTATGATGAGAAAGTGGAGCGTCATCCCGTGATCATCAGATCTGATTACGATCTCCATATTCAGTCGGCACATAACCCGCTTCATCTCCTATAAAAATCCTGCAAATTATCTACTCTTTCAGAAACTTGACCATTGAGCGTTGAAGAACCCAGTCTAGAAACGCATGACTTGGGTTTCTAATATTATTTTTATTGCAAATTATTTGGAGATCTAATTTTTTTTGCATGTCAAGCCATCATTTGGTGATTAGTTATCGATTTGCTATTAATTGCTGCTGTTTGTAGGAACCCTGCACATTTGGTATAATATCTCCATGATTTTTTTTATTTGTTTGCCTTCTTATGGATGCGATCTTATCCTTTCCCATTATAGACGTGAATCTTTGAATCTACATCTAAGAGCATCTCTAACAGTTTCTCCAAAATTTTCATAAAATGGGGAAGTAAAAAGTAAAATTTCTATAATTTTTTTGCTCAAACTCCAACAGCTTCCCTATTTTGTAGAATTTTGTATTTATTATATAGCAATTAAATATTAAGGATTTAAAGTAAATTCAAATTAATGATTAGATTAATTATTATATAATTAAATATTATTAAAAATGTAAAAAAATAACTCCTTCCGTTTTACAAAGAATGAATCTTTTAATTTTTTTACTAAAATTTGACTTAAATATATTTATATTAGTTTATATTATAAAAAATTTAAAAATTATGTTTATAAAATAGAGTCTTTAGGTTCAATTTTCATAAAGAAAATTATAATTCTATAAGAAATTTTGAAAAAAAAAATATGAAATAATTGTTGTATAATTAAATATTGTGCAAAATATAAAATTTACTATCTTTGTTTCACAAAAAGTGACTATTTAAACTTTTTTAACTAAAGTCTGACTTAAAAATATTCATATTAATTTGTACTATAATTTTTTTTAAAAAATTAAATTTATAAAATAGAGCCTTTAAGATACCATTTTCATATAAAAATTTTATATTTCTATAAGAAATTTTGAAGAAAATAAAATTATGAATTAATTGTTATGAATAATAAATGGGACAACCTTTACAAGAAAGAGAGAATGTTATTTTTCATTTCCCAAAAATTTTTGGAGTTTCTGCAAAAATAGGGAATGATATATTCTCTTTCATCTCATTCCCTATTTTAGAGAATAGGATAGGGAAACTGTTGGAGTGAAAAATGGATTCATATTCCTTAAAATGAAGAAAAACTGTAAAATAGAGAAGCTGTTGGAGATGCTTTAAGGGATTGCATTTCTATGTTTCTTTATCAATAACATATGATCCTTTATTGAGTCTTTTTTTTTTAAAAAAAAAAAACCCGTACAGTTTTGAATTGATTGGATCAAATTTCAACATGCTGTATCAAATATATAAGAAATTACTTCTTGTACGCATTTTTATTTTCTTAGTGTAAAGTTTTAAGCAATGGACATGTCCATGGCATTAATTTCATGTAGGGATTAGGTGTGTAGCAGGTTGGAGAAATGGTATAAATGCTGCATTACAAACGTTTGTAGGGCAACTGCTTGAATAAGTGGCACTGGCCTAACCCATGTGAATTTCGCAAATTGAAAGATGTTCCAGTACGTAAGTAGCTTGACGCGTTTATTAGGCCTCCCTGCCCCATTCCACACACACACAAACCCTCTTGAATTTGAATTTTTAAAACACTGGGGTCAAATACATTGCACTTGTGTACTCTTAACCAGCTGCCGGCAAGAAAATTAGCTAGCTTCTCAAGTTAACAATAAGTAACTAGGCAGTTGATCTATACAAAGCTGGGCTAACATTTGGATGGGGATAAGTTTTCAATTTTTATTAAATTTCATTTGATAAAAGCTTAAGTGTAAAATTTATTATAAAGATGTTGAGAACCTTATGTTCAAAATTTTAAACAACTCATTAGATAAAATGAAAATTTACAATTATTTCCTTAAGGTTTTTCCTAACCTACAGTTTGACCCTTTATTTTTAAAAATCTATACTTTACCTCCTATTTCTTTTACATTGTTTGATAACAATTTTTTGAAAATTTTATTTTGAACTATACAGTAGTCATCTTTCAATAATTTTGATCTTTCTAATATTTTTTTTATACTTAACAGATATTTTAAATTATCACTTTTTTCTTACTGTAAATGTTTTTTCCTCATTGTAAATATGTATCAATATTTTTTAAAGGTCTGTTAGCTATGAAAAAAACATAAACAATGTTGAAATTATTAAAACATAATTATCAGACAGTTTAAATTAAATTTTCAAAATTTATTGTCAGACACTATAAAAAAATAAGGAGTAAAGTGTAGGTTTCTCAAAATAAAGAGAGCAAAGTGTATGTTACATCAAACCACAAGAGGGTTTTTGTAATTTTCCCTAGATAAAATGAAACATCTAAAATAACGTTTTTCATTTTAACACATATATAAGTTCTTCAGAGTTTAGAAAATAAGATTTAGTGAATTTTTTAAACAATTTATGCACCTCAAATTAGTTTTTCTAAAATTGGAAAAAAAAATGTTTCACATCGAAATACCACCTAATTAATCGTAAACCCCCATCATTAACTATCATCATATTTGATTAGTTGCCATATTAATTAAGCAACTGTGATTTTGTCACTAAGCAACGACTCAACCATACATATGTTCCACGAGTAAGGATCTCTCCATAACCGCCTTACACCTATATATCCATGATTCTTTATTTATAATTATAAATGTATTAGAGTTAAGTAATATTGGATTTTATGCATGAAAATTTTCAATTTGGGGCTTTGTTAGTTTTGATATTCCCAAATAAAACTTAAACCATTGAAACTTATGCTTATATAAAATGAATATGTATTATTAAAATAAAATGTTAAATTTTCAATCCCTCTGAAAATCAATTTGCATGATATATTCGAATAACTTTACATAAATCTAACAGTTGTTTTAACTTGATGTTAGTTTTCTGGAAAGTTATTGAAGTGTAACTGGATGATTACTCATGTTATACGAGTTTGAATCAGCAGTTATATACCTGTGTTCTTTAGTCTGAGTAGTTACATACATATTATCAGCAGTTGTTTGTTAATTTCCCGGTAGATGTATTATCACACTATAATTATAAATTTAAGGTCATAAATTTTGTTCCGATTGATTCGTCATTAATTGATGGGCATAACATAGTTAGGTGATGATGACTGATGCAGCTGGCATGTGGATTGGATCACCTGCCTTGATGCGGAAGGGAAAGAAGCAACAATGGGTACATTGGACCAAAAGGGTATAAGAAAATCCTTATCGTTGTCCAAAACCTCGCTAAGAGACAAGAAGCCTTAAGACTAGTTAAGATTAATTAAGCATCCTATTCCTATAGAAAAATTAACAAACAAACCACTAATGCTTTTATATTGGTTCGATTCATCCATTACTATTTTTTAGGCCAAATAAATTGCTGACATTTCAGAGTTGGCTCAGATTAGTAACTTTAATAACTTTTACCATTAAGTCTGATAAAATTTTAGCATAAAATACTAAGTTTGGTCCCAGTTGCTCCCAGCTTTGGTCCCTGCATTTTCTCCTGTTGCTCCTAGCTTTGGTCCTTGCATTTTCTCCTGCTGCTCCCAGCACCTTTGAAGTTTATGATTCTAACATTTCAACTACCTTCTCCATGTTAACATCGATCTTCAGCCTCCTTTTATGAGTAGTAATTGGGATCCTGCTGGGCTTGCTAATAATAGTCATGTTGTTTCTCCTCTTGCTCTTCCTCACCTCATGCCATATTCTCACAGCCTCTAAACCCACATGTACCCTACTTCTGCAATCTTAAAGGAGATCCAAGAGATCATCCACCACCAATCAGCAGTGCCTGATCACCACCATGCGGCATTGCTGATGGCGAAGATATTCAAGTTAATATAAAAAATGTTGAGTAATGGGTGGTGTTCTTGAGCGAGCAGAGCAAAGGGGTGTTGAGTGCTAATATGAGCAAGGTATCATTCAGGAATGATAGCGTGGAGCCAAAGGTATCCTATCTTGGGTAAGGGAGATGGTATATTTTGAAGGAGTTGGAAGCAGTGACGAATGTGTTATGCCTAGAATGTAATTAGGGAGGTGGTTATGGAATTGTGTAATTAGGGATCAATTTTAAAAGATAATGGGTAAATTTTATAATATTTCAAAGCCGAGTGGGTAAATTGGACATTAGTGATCTATTTATCTATTTTGAATAACATTAGTGGTTTATTTGATTGAAAAAAACATTAGTGACTGACTCAAGCTGACCCCAAAACTTTAGTGGTTTATTTCTTATTTTTTCCATTCCTATATAGAATCAATGCAGCTAACTAGCTAGACCTAGGATATATAATTAATACAGGGATGTGGTTTTGTTGTCCCTTTCAACTACCCCGGCGAGACAAACGCTCTTCGCATGTGCGTTAGCTAGCTAGCTAGCTGCTGTCTTCTTTTCTCTATATCTACCGCCTCACTTCAATCCACGCGTTCTAGTTTCTCTATTGCAAGTCTGTTTCTACCATCTAATCTACTAATAATTCCCTCAACTGACCGGCCAGTATGGGTAATTACTGCTGCTTTACTCGCAAGATTGGGGCCGCTCAAGCTGATCAGGACAACGACAGTACAAGTTATAATGTGGTGGTGGCGAAGGTAGACTCGGTAACGTCTGTGGCAAAGGCGGAGAAAGTGGTGAGGTTCCAAGTTGGCCCAAAAGCCGGAAATAGTAGCCATAATGATAATAATAATAATAGTAATGTGGAGGATAAAGGTGGTGCAGCGCCTGTGAGGATTAGAGTTGTGGTGACACAGAAAGAGTTGAAGCAACTTCTGGAGTCCCGGAATGGGTCCACCAAGCGCTCTTCTTTGGAGTTGTTGCTGAGAATTATGAGATCCAGGCAGATGCGACTTAGAACAAGCGGCGGCGGCGACTCCGCTTGGAGGCCGGCGTTGGAGAACATTCCAGAGGCAGACGAGAACATAATTAACTGAAGTAGGTAAGCTTATATATATATATATATATATATATATATATGACAAAAAATTGATTAATTGGGATCATAGTTAGCTTTGTAGATTGATGTTATTAAGCCAGCTGACAGTTATTTATGGCATTGGCTCCATTGATCATCGTTTCATGTGTTTCAGCTACATAATTGCTTGTATGTTTTACATTGTATTTTTGTAGATTCCAATTTATAATTAGACAAAGCGAGATCATCGACATATTTCTGTTACTTAATTCAATTCCTACCTTTTTTTTTGTGTTTGGTGATTTTAGTACTATGACCCATGAATCAACAAACTTTTTTCCCTTCTAAACAATATTTAAATTTGCTCTTCCTTTTGAATTAAATGACTTAATATATAACTATACAGAAATGATTTTGAAGTTAACGAAAGTTTTGATGTAAGTTCTCTAATTTTAATATGATTGATGACCTATAACTGTTATAGGTTACCCTGTAAATCCAGGCGTCGTATGGGCATGTCCTCAGAGGAAATTTTGTACCTTATAAAGCTCAAGGGCTGCGCGACATCCCCGGCCACCTGTTTTTTTTTTCCTTCGTCTTTTTTTCTTTTGGGTGGATTTTGATACATATTATTTTAGCTAAATTTTATGCCATGACTTCGTTAAAGACGGTTGCGTTTAGCCATATGTAATTGATAAAAGGTAAATGAAAACATAAAGTAATTGTTACACTCGTTATGCTTTTTTTTTTTTAGATAAAAAGAAGAAATGTTGATTTGCAATCATATACTTCATCCATGTCATTTTTTATGAAATTATTTTGGTTTGAGGTGAAGATTAAAAAAAGGAAAAATTTATGTGTTGTTTCTATTTTTATCACCACAACAAAAGGGATTATTAGTGATATTTTTTTTTCGCCTTTACTAGCATTTCTAAAATGCGAGAAGATATTTGCTGACAATTTAAGAATTCCACAAAAAAAACTACTTAGGAACACATTGATAAAGGTTTTAAGTATTTCTTTGCGTTTTATAAATGCAGATAAAGTACAACCATTAGTGACACTTTTGACAAGAAACGCTGATAAAATGATTATGTTCAGTTGTTTTTTTTCTTTAAAATGTCACTAATGTACTGCATTCAGTAGCATTTTTATTGAAAAAATGTCAGCAATGTACAAATTACGTTGAATTTTCTCAGCATTTTTGTTAGAAAACGTTGCTATTAAAGTGTAGTTGAAATATTAATTTTCCCTCATGGTATATCATTGTTCACTTATTTCTTATTAGGAGGTCAAAATACTCTATCATTATCATCAATAAAAATTTCAAGAAAATTCATATTGAATAAAGAAAAATTTTAATTAATAAATATTTTAACAAATACATACATGTAGAAACTCTAGATATAAAAAATATGATGCTTTTCATCATTGTAGTCATGCACTAAGAACTCAAATCCATAAATCTACAAAGAAGTAAAACTAAAACTAAAAGTTGGAGCTCCATAAATACACACGCACCTCCAAAAGCTCTATAAGTACCACGTCAATTCCTATTGCATCAATGCCCAAAATCTACAAAAAAATATTGAGAAGAGTCAAGCAAATATGGAAAAGGAATAATATATACATGCACATCACCACGTAATTAGTGAAAATGGATAATAGAAGTATTAGTTTAGAATATAAAACCAAATTAATCAACACCATATTGACATGTGGGCTGAGTTTTTCTTTTTTCTCATATATTGCATCTTTAGACTTAGATCCAAAACTTGTTTTAATCACTTTCCCAGCAAGTTGTTCTGGAATGCCATTGAAGTTAGCAGGCATAAGGAGAACAGAAAGGTTTCACAACTTGACAGTAACATGCTGTTAATAAAAAGCAAAGAAAAAAAAAGCTAGAATAGATATGATGATGATAGTATTTTAGCTTGTTCTACGAACTGGAAGAGAAACATATTCTTTTAAATGAATGTCTATAACTCCAATTGACCCCCTCAACTATCAAAAATTTGATCTTTTTCTAACCCCTAAACTAAAGCTGATGACCAAGTAACCTATGCACTTTCAAAACCAAGCTTAACCTGCCCTTACCTAGCCACAAAACTCCTAAGTTTCCGGTCATGTTTTCAAATGTCATATAATAATTCACAGAATCTGGATAATAAGACCAGTTTCAATAAAGCTTCAATCAGTTCAACACATCCAGCCCTATTTAAGCAAACGATGGATTTGGTGTGGACCAATCATCCTGCAATACTGAAAGAAAATGTGATGTCCATGCCAGAAAGCATTTGGCCATAAGTTGCTTGGAACTTCTCATCCCAGTTTTAACATAAAAAAGAAAAAATACTGATGGCATTGAATATATAGTAAATTGTAAATGCATAAACTACACAAGATGGGCTAGCAAATACAAAACTGGGATGGGCTCAACTTTCTTGCAATACGCATAAGACCAACAATAATCAAAAAGTTTTATTAGAATAGGAAGTAAAAATAAAAAACATACCACCTCTTAATAAAAATACATCTGTCATTTAGAAAAATGTTTAGCATCAACACCAAATGCCTGATGACTATTGAAACACCATCATAGTGACACACTAATTGTACTACATCAACAACACTTCACTCCTCCAAACACCACAAGCCTATGCTTTTACTTTCCTGCTAGCAATAGTTGTTAGAACATACAACATTAAAAAATGGATTACTGAACATAATTTGGTGAATGAAATTGATTTAGATTGATAATTTGCAAGCCATCCCACCACCCTCTTCTAATTACTGAACATACATATTCGTGTTTGTTCCAGGATAGAAGAAACATTACTTACATTTGGTGAATAAAAATTATATGAACCAATGCAGATGATAGATTTGGAACAAACCTATAAAAACCAAACGAATGAGAGTTTTAAAACAATCAGAAAATCAGATGAACAAATCATTAAAATCAATAAACCACGAAGAATTGAGAGATTTGGACAAACCTATGAAGGATGAGTGGACGACTTGACGGAACAATTGGAGGTAGCACAATTAGTTGGTGGAACAACTGAAGGTAGCGGTGAGTGAAGGGCAGTAGTGGCAGGAGGAGCAAATGAAACAGTGGTAGAAAGAACGGATGAAGTGCCGGCGAAGGAAGCTCTTAGCTAAAAAGGCCACCAAGCGGAAGCTGCACAGAGTGTTAGTGCTAGTGGAGGAAGCTGCCAGTTGCACGCATTCTTCTTGCCCCACCCTCCCCCCATTTTTTTCTTATGTTTTGGTTAAATTGGTTAGGTATGTGACCGGGTAGGGCATGATTAATAGGCACAATGATTTAGTTGCATTTTGGAGACTAGTCAGGCTCAGGCGGACTTTCAACTGCATGTTTTCAACCTTGTTGGGCTTGGATAGATATTTTGCCGCAATTTTTTAAACATGTCTTTAGCTGCATTTTTTTAATAATTTGTCAAGCTTAAATAGTTCTTTACCTACATTTTTTTAAATATGTTAGTAATAATACGTCTTTCCCAACTTTGTTTTGAAAACGTCGATAAATGTACGTCACTTATATACCATTTTGTTGTAGTGTATGTTTCATTTTTATACATAATAAAAAAAGATGAAAAAAAAACATATAAGAAAATGATAAATTTAAGGGTAATATTGTAAAATAATTTATTAAAATATGAAAATGTTGCAGAGTTTAGGACAACCCAAAATACATTATGTTGTATCCCTAGTTAGGATAGAAGAAATAATTGGGAATAAGAAATAAAAAGGCCTAAATGAACAAAGACCCTTGAACTTTGCAAACTCAGTCAACTTAGTCCTTAAAGTAAAACTTGGAAAGCACCAACCTTTTAACTTTTCAACTCGCTTCGAGTTAGTCCACGAAGAGCCTAAAATGCTTACACGTGAGTGGTAGCGTCTGTTCTTCATATTGAAACTGTTGTTGAGGTTAAGATGAACCTATTGATCTCACCGCCAACAAAAAATACCGTGAAATTGAAATCGATAACTGATCAATCTTAATCCTCTTCGAGAAATTCACACTAGTCCTACCATCAACAACAACATTCCTTGTGGCCTCAAAGAGGACTTCTTTGTGTTAACCAAAAGCCATTAAAATCCCTGGGCGTCATTTCCTTCATTGCCTTTTCTCCATCTCTACTATTGCAGGAATCCTCCAATAAAGATGAGAGCGTGACCATCATCAAGGATCCAATGAGGCCTTGATTACAAGGATTCGCAGTGGTTTTCACGGTCGCAATTTCTTTTTTTGAATTTGCGTAACTAGTAGTGAACTGGAAGGAATGATGGATTGGGCTGGCTTTCCGGCAGGTGGAAACGTGGTGTTGGGACTCTTAGCCGCTGTCAGTGATAACACATGTTGGAGGATGAAGAAGTTGACAACCCATCCCTCTTATACTTTTAATTCATCGTCCCTTGATTAAAATAGCAAACAGTAGCCCCTCTTATAAAACAAATAGAACCCAAGACCATTCAGACAGTTTTGATGCCTTTTAGGTTTATAACAGCCTCAATTAATGTCGTCTGCCCTTATTTAACATCTGGACCAACTTGATCTCATTTTGAAAGTTTAAGGGCTGCTATGGTTCGGATTAAACTTAGAGGACTAACTCGTTGAGTTTGCAAAGTTCAGGGGTTGCTGGTGCATTTAGTCCAAAATACAAATTATGATCAATTACGAAGTTTTTTAAAAGATTCCCAAAACAAAATGAAGTTTTTGGAAAAGGAAATTATATTAACTAAAATTATAAGGCTTTGATGGGACATTGAATACAATACCTCACTTGCGACAACATTGAAAATTTGAGCCAAAACACGTTTTCTTGACTTGGCCCTGTTAGATGCGAAATCAGATAGGTGGATCACTTTTCTTTTGGATTTGATTGCCTTTTTGTTGACAAAAGAAAAGTGATCGCCTTTTTTTATTCCCAGGGCAGTTTGCTCTTTTTATGTCAAATAAAAAATGGGTAAACTACACAATCAATTCTTTATTTGTATTTCATGATATATTTCAGTTCTCAAACTTTGAAATCATGCATTTTTACCATTATCCTAATAAATGCAAAAGATGTAATAAATTTTTAGTTTTTGTGTTTTAGGCTCTTGACCTTTCATGAGTGATTGTTAAGACCTAAATTTTTGCTTAAATCTTAAATCCACTATATTAATTTTATGCCATATGTTTTATAATTACCTAATTTCTTGTCAACAACTTTCAAACATTTTAGCTTTCTTAAAGCTTTTGAATTAATCATGATTTAGTTTTGAATTTATAACTTCATTAATATTTTCTCTTTATAAATATAATAAACATCAAAAATTTATATTCTCGTAGTCGCATATGCTAGTACTCACTATAACAAACGACCTAAGCCACATTTAAGAGAGACAACTAAACACATTCATTATAGGAAGCTTTGTATCATATGCTTTATAATTACCTAATTTCTTGTTAACAACCTTTAAACATTTTAACTTTCTTAAAATTTTTGAATTGATTATGATGTGAGTTTGAATTCATAACTTTATTAACATTTTTTCTTTATAAATTTAATAAATATAAAAAATTTGTATTCTTGTAGTCACATATGCTAGTACTCACCATAATAAACAACCTAAACCACATTCAAGGGAAGCAACTAAACCATATCATTACAGACCATGAACTCTAATTTAGGCTGTAATTAAGCAAGACATGGGACATGGGTCGGTTCAACCCTGCCCAAACCAGGACCAGCCTAGAAGTCAAACCCGCCCCAGCACGGCCCGCAAAAAACTTGGGCAAATATGGGCATGTAAGGAAAGAAAAATGCAAATTGAACCACCCGTACCGCCTGGTGAACCGACTTGGCCCAGGACCGGCCGGTCCGCCCTTGGGCCTGACGCCTCCAATGGCTCTCTCAACAAAAACTTACAGCAAAAATTTTTTTAAAAATGAGCTAATTACAAAGTAAGCCCTCCAACAATTTTTTGCTATATTTTAGCCCCCAAAATTTTATTTTCATCCCTCTCAACAACTAAATTTCAAGGGCTTTTTTGTCCAAATAATTTTTGGACCTTCCTTATAAATAACAATGCCATTTTCACTCTATGCTCACACCAACAATCAATATTCCTATACTATATTCTCTCAAGCATTTGAGTTTTTTTTCATAATCTCTTCCAAATTTTTTACTAATCTCTGCCCATTTTCTTCTTAATCTCCTTCTAATTTTGCATTAATCACTACTATTACTTTGTGAGTGATGGCTTCAAGAGAAAAGGTAAGTCGACGAAGACTTCATCTTCCCGCGGCCTCCAAGGCTTGTTCTATCGTCGTTCTCAGCCGGCTGACAAAGGCATCTTCATCAAGGAGTTACGTGACGATGACCCCAATATCGATACGATGAATTATGATTTGGATCTCAACGATTAAGTATTCAATAATGATGTTGAAGAGCTGGATGTGCTAGCGACTAGGGATCCGTTAACATAACCGACGCTGACAAGTCATGGAGCCACTGTAGAGAAAACCCAAGGATAAGATAAATCCTCGAGACTCACTGATTAGGTTTGGGAGCATTGTGAGCTCATACATGAAAGAGAATCGAGGTATGGGAAATCTAAACATTGCAGGAAAAAGTTGGTGCATAAAAAGATTTCCTGCACCGGAACGCTGAAGTGCCACATTGAAAATCAACATCCTAATGTCCTCCCTAGTACTGTGACTAGTTTTGGAGGATAAACACAACTTGGGTCTATAACCAGCATCGACGGGCCAAGTATTTTTTATTTTAATCAACAATTTTGTAGATAATGTATGATAAATTGGATGATGCTTACCAAAAAAACCTTTCTCACAAGCTGAATATGTGTACCTAGAATCTTGGATAAATCACAATTAAATCCTGCATTTAAAAAAGTATCTAGGAAAACCTTTAGGAAGAAAAACTTTAGATTATTTGAAACTGGAAAATCAGATTTGCAAGCTTATTTTTCTGCTTTTGATCATTGTGTGGCATCACTTCTAATATGTGGACATCACCTATAGGTAAATTATTTTATTATGTTACTTCTCATTTGATTGATTTTGATTAGATTATGCAAAAATGAATTTTTTCATTTAGGATCATTGAAACGGATCATACTAGTTATCACATATTCAATTGTATCTTAGAAACTTTACGTAATTATTTTTATGCTAATAAAGTCCTGTGCATTTCATTTGATAATGCTTCAAACAATGATGTTGTCACTCACCTTTTGAGTCAAGTATTGAAACCACCTCTTAATGGTGCATTTTTTCACGTTAAATGCATATGTCATATTTTAAACTTTTGTGTGCAAAAGGGTTTAGAAGTTCTCCAAAATGAAATTGTGCCTATTGGGTATTCATTAACGTATTTGAAATCAAGACCCGTTGTGTTTGTGAATTTAAAAAGTTTTGTTTTGAAAATAAAAAAGAATTTTCTTGGAAACAGTTTAAATTGGATTGTCCAACCCGCAAGAACTCCACATATTTGATGTTGCAAGATGCATATCTATATGCAAATTTGTTAACGCATTTCATGAACTTAAAAATGGGTTATGAATTTCTTACGACTGAAGTTTGGGAAAAATATTCTAAAACTAGTGAATTTACGAGGCTTTTAAATTTATCTCTGGTGTTTACTACCCAACCATTTATCAAGTTTTGCTTCATTTAGTGAACTTACATATACTTTACATCAGTTTAAAGATGATGAGTTATTAAAACTGACTGTCGATGCATTGCGGGCTAAGTGGCTTCAGTATTTAGAAAACATTCCACTTATCTTTTTAGTTGTTTCTTTGCTTAACTCATATGTCAAATTAACGGGCACAACACATTGCTTGAAGAAATTTTTCGTATTTATTTAGAAATGTCTCATATAAATGTTTTGGCTATATCTGCTACTGCTTCTGAGTACTTGCATTCTTTGTATAAATTATATTGTGAGCGGCATTCGGATAAGGTAAGATCCGAAGTTCCTTAAACTGAGCCTCCAAAGAGATCAATCTCATCAAGATTCAACCTAGCCCTCAAAATGCTCAAATGCCTCCAACCGATAATATCGGGATTAGCTGAGGTCGATAACTATCTCAACATATCATTCGAGCCAAGCAACATTGACATCTTAGAGTGGTGGAACCAAAGAGATCAAGGTTTCCAATCTTGTCGATAATCGCATAGAAGATTATTATCGTTCTAGTCTTCAATGTAGCATTTGAGGATGCGTTTAATATGGGAAAACAAGTGATATCGGAGAAATGTTCAAGATTGACACTTGAGACGATGAAAGTATGCGTATGCAATTGAGATTGGGGCCTTACAGCATTCCGGCAACAAGACCAAAAGAGTTCGGATGACGGGGTAATATCCAATATCGAGCCTTAAATTTTTTTTTTCAATCATACTTATAATTTGTATTTGATCTGTCTATACTATTAAGCACAGATCATAAGTTTCTATTTTTCATCATTTTCAGAACGTTTTTGCCATTTCAAAATGTAAGGCTCATTTCGATTATTTATAAGTACCGTTTGACTTTTTTACTTAATAAAACTTACATCAAATGTGACTTTTTTTTCTTAAAAATATTTATTACATATATAATTAATTATGTTTATACTTTTTTTAAAAAATAAAAAAAACTTCCAAACCCACCCCAAACCCCGACCTCGGACTGGCTCGGAATAGGTCTGAGCCTGGTCCTACTAGACCGAGACCCAGGCTCAGAACTGTCCAGCCCAGGCTGGTCCCGGGTTAGGTGGACCCGGCGCCCATCAATAAATTAGGCGTCGGCTTACCAAAATCTGCGTTTGATCTAGAGGAGAGAAGAATGGACATGCGAAGCCCATTTTATGCAAACGGGCCTTTCTAGTTACGCGGGGCCCGGGCCTCACATCCGCTGCATAAATTGCTGTTTACGGTTGAAGCTCCGGAGACACAGTATCGCGATTTTGGTTGGATTGATTTGTTGCTGTTTCGGTCGAGTTCGGATTAGGTACAGATCGATTCTTTCCTCTCTTACAGCCTCTTTCTTTTCGTCTGTTAATTTTACTGATTTAGATCCCTATGCATGATTTTTCTATCCTGATTTCGTAGAATTTCTTACTCTTTCTTTGCCAGGATCGCTGCTATGGCCAAGAGCTCCTTCAAGTTGGAACATCGCCTCGGTCTCTCTCTCTCTCTTTTAATAGTTTCTTTGCGTTCTTTTCGTTTGTTTGTTTCGATCTGCTCCCCATGTTCTTGGAAAACCCTAATGTTGATGATATTGGTGTCTTGCACGAGGGTTTAACAGTGATTCTTTTCTGATCATCGACAGTAATTGTTAGAACTTTTTCGTGTCTGATGTGGGTCTTGTTCCAATCACGGATTGTCGGTTTCGGATTGCTGTTTTTCCTCCTGCAGATGATGATCTCCAGGGCTATTTAGTTTTCAAGTAATTACAGTCTTCGGGAAATATTCTAACGAGCAATATTCCTGGTCGTAAGAGATTAAGATCAATTTATGAGAAAGGGCATGCGCGAACAACAAATTCGATAAATGGTTCTAATGAATTGCTGTTTTTTTATCATGATCGTCCCATGTAAAAAGCCTGTCTCTTATGGGTGATTCTGATGTGTTTGTTATTTTCCAGAGAGGAGGCAGGCGGAAGCTGCTCGCATTAGAGAGAAGTATCCTGACAGAATACCAGTATGAACTTTTATTTTTTAGGTTTATGCGCTTAAAATATTTCTCTGAGTACATTTTAATAGTTACTGTTTCATTTTTATGTCTTAGGTGATTGTTGAAAGGGCGGACAAGAGCGATGTGCCTGATATTGATAAGAAGAAGTTAGTCATATTGCTACTCTAATTAATTTTCTTCCCTTTTTTCACTCCTTATTTGTTCCTAAACCTTTGATCTCCTTGACCTTTGTCTACGTATCCCTATTCTGTATATTGATTAACATGAATATGTGACATGAGATATTGATGCTTGGTATGTGTAAGTTCAGAACTTAGAGCAATACATTCTCTTTTGACCTGATTTCATTTCATAATATACTAGCATTCCTAGCCCTGTTTAATGGTGGCCAAAGATTTTAAACAGGGCCAAAGATTTCTCTTTGTATCTTTTTGAAGAGATTGGATTCATTGGAAGACTAATCACTGTCTTATCAAAATCCTGTATTCCTACCCTTCTCATTGTTTTCTTTCTTGTTGATTAACAGTAATCAACTAGAGAAGAAATAAAATTGATAGTGCATCTCCCATTAGGATTAAGCACATGTTGAAATGAAATTGTTTTCTTCGCTGTTTGGTTGAAGTTTGCCCCACATGAGTGCAGATATCTTGTACCTGCTGATCTAACTGTTGGCCAATTTGTCTATGTTGTACGAAAGAGGATTAAGCTGAGTCCTGAGAAGGCGATTTTCATTTTTGTCAAGAACATCTTGCCACCAACAGGTGACATATGTAGCTGCACTGATGTTTTACTGCTTTTAGCTTATTCTTTCAATATTATCTCAAAGCGGTCTTGTCTGCATTGTTGTAGCTGCTATGATGTCTGCTATCTATGAGGAAAACAAAGATGAAGATGGCTTCCTGTACATGACCTACAGTGGAGAGAACACATTTGGTATTTTCTAAAGCTATTGGCTGAAGCAAGCTTTATGCATGTGAATATGACCAAGAAAACGTGATGCTGCTAGTTCTAAGTTGTAAATTCTTGATGGTCCGTTTGATGTTCTTCGCTGGATATTTCTTCTGCTGCTTTGAAACGTTGGGTGAAAAGAACTCATTTATATGGATTCGGTTATTTGTGTTACTTTATCTGAGCGCCTACTTTGAACTGAAGCCTTGCGCAATCAAAACCATTCGTGTCATGTTTTACACTGCTCTTGAAATGGGTGACTCAGGGTTGGGAAAATATTATGAGGCTAACTGTGGTTATAGCAGTAGAGCTGCATACTAGGTTGCTGGCAGCTGAAAGGAATGGATGCAGCAACAGTAGCTTTTCTTCATAATGTCAGTGCATATTATCTAATTGCACGATCGTTTGGGCGACCTGTTTTCAAGATTTCTTTTCGTAAGGTTTTAGGGGGTTTGGACATCGTGGCGATTGGTCGGAGCCACGCCCTCTGACTTGGGAGAAGAATGACAGCCTAAGACTTTGGGAGTCTCGGTCATTTCATTTTTCTGTCTGCATAGAGGCGAGTCAAGAGAAACAAACAAGCTTAGATCTTATCATAGAGTTGGTAAATAACTTTCTGTTGTGTCTTCGCAGAAGGAGACATTGTCCTCTGCCCTTCCCTAGTACATATCTCTATTTTTCAAGATAAAGATTTGAATCCCTTGTGTTAAAAAGAGATCCTTTCGATGTTCATATGTATTCCAGAGTCATTAGTGAAAGTAAAGTATGACGGGTCGATTCATATTATCAGGCCGTGCAGACAAAATAGCTTCATGCCCTGAATATACAGAAGTATGAAGAAGTAGGCAAAACAGTGGCCCTTGAGCGATTCAAAACAGCGAAAATTCAAGAGTAATGCTACATTTAACAGTACATGAATTAGTACTGTATATCGGGCTGGCAATTTGAACTAGCGCAGAAGGGAGGCTAAAATTGATCAGTCAGAAGAGTGCCTTTTCTGGTACTTATCCTTGACCCATTTGAAGCCCATGGATGTTCCGCTCTTCACCTTCTGCGCAGCTGCTGCGACAGCAACCTTGGCGGTGTTGGTTCCGACGGCTGCCGCTGCCTTGGCCTCACCAATCCCGGCGGAGGCCGCCGCTTTGACTTTGGACATCTTATTGCCGCCGCTCTTCTTGCTATCAAACTTGTCGTCTCGTTCGCCTCCAAAGCTGTCCGAGGATCCCCATTGATCTGCCCAAGTCGGTGCATTGCTTCCCATCTTGTTTGCAATCAATTGAAACTGGAATGCGATTGACAATTGCCTATTAACATAAGTTGCAACATCCAGTTAGTTTGAAAAGACTTACAGGCTCGATCTCTATAGAAATATTAATCGGAGGCCTTCCTGCAAAATGACTGACTGAAGGAGAAAACAAAAATAAGTTTAGACGACGCGATATCGATTTCACATACAGAGATGTCGCAGCAAGTTAGACCGAAAAATAATCACAGCCCATCGACTCCGTTTGGTTGATTGATCAATGGTTTACCGTTTCTGGTCGGTTCAGGAAAGAATAGGCAACGCGACAAGAAGAAGATGATGGAAAGGATAGTAGCATTAGGAAGAAATTTGGTGGATGTTTTACCTTTTCAAAAGAATAAGAGCAGTTGTATACCGGCTCCGGCTCCGGCTCTGGCTCTGGCTCTGAAATGCGGAAAGAAATAGTAGCTGTAATGATGGGGATGTTTTAGTAGCGTTTGCGTGTGACGGTGTCTCCTAAGGAAGGTAGGGTGGTAATGGCTAAGAAATTAATTGTACATTCAATTTCTCACATGTGTCACGCTAAGGTTTCCATTAACGTCGGATTTGGCTTTTCCTTATCGAGCGGGTTTTCCCTTTTTTCCCAGAATTTTACCTTCACGTCTCCGATGCGAGTTCCTACGAACTATTTGATTATTTAAATATATTAATTAAAAGCCATCGACATGTATGCTGGAATAGCTCAGTTGGTTAGAGCGTGTGGCTGTTAACCACAAGGTCGGAGGTTCAAGCCCTCCTTCTAGCGCTTATGGACTTCCCTTGTATCATTGCTCTTGCCATAAGGTCGCCCTTCTATTTTTTCAAATGCATACTGCTGTACCAAAATTCCACAAGTTCACAATTATGTCCCTGCATGAATTGACCTTTCAAAATTGTTGATTTTCTTTTTTTTTTTTTTCGGAATGGTTTAGTTGGTATTTTGAATAGTTAGGATAGTTGGGAACTAGTTTGGAATAGTTGAAGGACTGGTTTTGCAATTTGAAATAGGAAATGGACTTAGTTGAAGGTTTTATTTATTGAAGGTGGAAAGAGGAGTACAAGCCTTGGTTAGGCCACAAGGGGCATTTGCCCCTCAAACATACTTACACTAGTTTCAGCGAAGTAGGTTTTTTTTTGGCTAAATAATTCTAAACCATAACTTTGTAGATCCTTCTACACTTTAGCCCCTAATTTGACTTTTTTTTTTTCACATTTCTAGATTTCTCTTAAGAAATATCTCTTAATTTTATCATTATCCTCTTTCTAGATTTTATCTAGAATAACTCTAGATTTTCTTAGCCATTAAGTGTTTCTAGAGTTTTCTTTATTTTTAAATTTGCATCAATTTTTAACACTCCTCTTTGATGCAAATTTTTTGAACCCTAAGCTTGGTCCGTAGGCACTCGAACTTTGTTCTTGGCAATGCCTTGGTGAAGATATCTGCAACTTGTTCCTGTGTTGTGCAGTGTTCTAACTTGATCTTGTTGTTTGTTGATAATTCCTTAATTAAGTGATATTTTATTGCTATATGTTTGGTGCGGCTGTAGTAGGCTGGATTTTTTGCCATGCATATGACTGAACTATTGTTACAAAAGATCTCTATTGGATTTTTTTGTTGTTCACTCATGTCTGCTAAAATCCGTCGTAGTCATGTAGCTTGATTTGTGGTTCCCGTAGGCTACTATATATTCTACTTTTGCAAATGATTGTACCATGGAGTCTTACTTCTTTGATGACCATGAGAAAAATCCTAATCCGAGTGTGATCCCATAGCCAGATGTGCTTTTTCGATCATCCACTAATCCTCCCCAATCACTATCTGTGTACCCAAACAGTCTTGAGTCAGTAGTGGATTTCAACCAAATTTCAAAATCCTTAGTTCATTGGAGATACCTGAGTATTCTTTTGGCAGCTCTATAGTAGATTGCGCTTGGCTTTTGCATGAAGATTGATAATAAGATTGTAGTGTGCATTATGTCTGTTTCATTGTTGTTAGATATAGTAGGCTTCCAATTAGACTTCTGTAGTAAAAGGCATCTAGCTTTCTGGAGTTGTCTTCT
This sequence comes from Aquilaria agallochum, assembly GCA_000696445.1. NCBI lineage: Eukaryota > Viridiplantae > Streptophyta > Magnoliopsida > Malvales > Thymelaeaceae > Aquilaria > Aquilaria agallochum. Next base: position 47,327 of record KK901830.1, read on the forward strand.
TTCCTTAGCAGAGGAATAGTGATGGACTTGCAGCAGTCCATCTTGTTCTTTTTCAAGAAGCTTTATGTGTATTTCTTTTGTGATATAAATATTTTTTTTCTTTTAGGCTTGCTTCAATTTCGAGGAAGTAGTGCATTAGACCTAAATCGCTCATTTCAAATGTTTTCTTTGAATTTTTGAATCATACTCTCTTGTTCCCTGCGTAGATTAAATCGTATAGGTAAAGAGAAACAATAAGAGTATTTTTACCTTGGGTCTTAATGTAGAGCATTGGCTCATTCATGCTCATCTTAAATCCTTTATTGGTGAAGTATCCGTCAATGCGGCTATACCAAGCTCGTGGTGCTTGCTTTAACTTGTATAGGGCATTCTTTAGTTTAAGGACTTTATCTTTATGTCCTTTGACTATGAATCCTGGTGGTTGTTCTACGTAGATTTCTTCTTTAAGGGTTTCATTGAGAAATGCTGACTTCACATCTAGTTGATAGATTTCCATTTTTTTTGGGCAGCTAAAGCAATTAATGCTCAGATTGCATTTAGCCTTTATGACTGAAGCAAGGATTTTAGTATAGTCTATACTTGGTTGTTGTGAGTAGCCCTTGGTAACTAACCTTGCTTTGTGTTTTTGTACTGTTCGACCATACTTAAGTTTTGTTTTGTATGCCCATCTAACTCAAATGATCTCTTTGCCATGTGGCTGATCCACCAATTCCCATTTTTGGTTTTTCTCGATCATTTTGATTTCCTCTTTCATCACTTTCACCCATTCTTCATGCTTTGCAATAGCTTTATAACTTTCAGGTTCTGTTAATATGACGTTGCATGTTTCAACTAGCTCTATAAGTGGCTTTGCCCTTCTTGGCCTTGATTCTGAATCATCAAAATCTGTAAGTAATGAAGACTCTAAAGCTACTGGTTGGGATGAAGTTCTTTTGCCATCTCCAATTTACTTGTCTTTTTGTTCTTCACTAGGAATTGATAGTGGCGGCTTATGTATATTATTTCTACCTTCTTTTCAATCTTTTGTTCATCTTAATTCTATGATTCTTTTTCATCAAACTCCATGTCACGGCTAATCATTAGCTTCTCAGTCTCTAAATTATAGATTATGTATCCTTTTGATTATAACTGTAGCCCATGAAGATTCTTCTTTTCCTCTTGTTGTCGAGCTTACCTTTTTTTCTTATGAAACATGGATGTAACATATGCTACCAAAGACTTTGAGATGTTTGGCTGAAGGCTTCCATGCACTCAATACTTCAATTGGTGTTTTGCCTTCTATGGCTCTTGTTGGACATTTGTTAAGTATGTAAATGGCAACATAGACAACTTCTGCCCAAAATGTTTTGCCATGCCTTTTTCTACCATCATTGACCTTGCCACATCTATCATAGTTCTATTTTTCCTTTCAGAGACACCATTTTTGTTTTGGCGCATAATCGACAATGAGTTGTTGATCAACTCTTTCCTTCTCACAAAACTTGTCAAATTTTCTTGATGTGTATTCCTTTCCTTTATCACTTTTTAGGGTTTTAATGTGATGACCACTTTGTTTCTTCACTTGACGTGTGAATTTCTAAAATATTCAAAGTACTTATGATCTTTCTTTTATGAAATAAACCCAAGTCATTATAGTGAAGTAATCAATGAAGAGGATGAAATACTTGTTTTTACTAGGAGTGATTGTCCTCATGATCTTGATACAATGCCTTTACTTATGATCTTGATATATTTCTTGTCTACTAGTTGCACTTTCAAGTTGTAGGTGGTGTCTAGTTTAGAGAACACTTGTTGATTTAAAGTCATATGATTGTTGTAGGCACTGTTGGTCAACCACGTATTCTTACTTTGTTCTATGGTAACTTGGCAGGCGTAGAAATATTTTCTTCATCTTCTTGCTCTTCGGAGTAACTAGCTTGATTATTTTTACTTCCTTTAGAGCAGTAGTCCTTCTCCACATGCGTGAACATTTTACAATTGCGTCATCTTGGTTGCCCTCAAAACCAACAATCTTTTTGGATTGAAAGGCATTCTTAAATGGATATTCTTGATGCCTATTCAGCTTCTTTTCTTTTGCTTCAAGTGAGCCTATGAATTCGGACACAGATAATATTGATAGATCTTTTGTTTATTCTATCACCGAGGTTATCGATTCATATTTCTTTGGGATAAAATTTAATATTTTCTCAACAATTTTCTAGTTTGAGATTTTTTCTCAATAGGCTTTCATTTGATTAACTATTTCAGTTAATTTAGAATAACATTTATTTATTGTCTCAGAATCCCTCATTTTTATATTTTTGAATTTTTTCCTTAAACTTTGTAGTTGTACAACACGTAGGAAGATCCTTAAAACTCATTTTGCAAGATATCTCACGCTTGCTTTGCACTAGATGCCTTAATAATTCTTGGAAAAATAGTATCTGCCACTGCCTGTTGCAAGGTGAATAGTGCTTGTGCATCCTTTGCCTCATCGTCGTCCAACTTCCCAATTTATGTCATGTATAACGTGGATGTATTCTTAGGAATATTAATTCTTTTTTTTTTTTAATATTCCACGATTTTTAAGATACAAAATAGGTCTTCATTTTAATACTCCAATAATCATAGTTTTCACTAAAGAAAACTGGCAGGGGGATGGCATGGTTATTTTTTGAAGTAGCCATTAGTGGTGTATTTTTAGTTTATAGAGCTTATTTGGGAAGCTTTGGTTGATCTATGCCCAAGTAGATGATCGAACCTACCTCTGATACCATTGTTGATTTTTTTTGGAATGATTTAATTGGTATTTTGAATACTTGTGATAGTTGGGAAATAATTTAAAATAAGAAATGGACTTAGTTGAAGGTTTTATTTATTGAAGTGGAAAGAGGAGTACAAGCCTTGTTTAGGCCACAAGGAGCATTTGCCCCTCAAACATATTTATACTAGTTTGAGTTGTCTCTCTAGGTCGATTTTAGCTAGATTTTTTTTTCGGCTAAATAATTCCAAACCACAACTTTGTAGGTCCTTCTACACTTTAGCCTCCAATTACTTTGAATTTTTTTCAATTTTCTAGATTTCTCTTACAAAATATCACTTAATTTTATCATTAACCTCTCTCTAGATGTTAATTCTTAGCTATTAAGTATTTCTAAAGTTTTCTTAATTTTTAAATTTGCATCAATGTTAAAAAAAATTACAAAAACAATATTATGCTTTAGATTTTTTACCATTCTCTCTATCCCGAAATTATGGCAAAGATTATGATATCCGGCATTAACACCTCGGCCGATCTCTTTCTCTGATGTAAATGATAATATATGATGAAAAACATAAACTGATGTAAGATCATTAACATATTCTTCTTTTTTTTTTTTATGGAAGATGCATTGGGTTTCTGTTCAGAAATTGGGGATGTAAAATTTTTATGGAAGAAGGTTAAGAAGGCAAAGTCAAGGATTTTCCTTTTTTTGTATTAATGGTCATTAATTGAGTTAACTTATGAACAGAGTAACCCTAGGTTTTTGAAAAATGAGGACAAAATTATAGGTTTGAGTAGACCTCATACGGGGGTTTTGGTAATTTTTTCAAAGAAAAAAAAATATGGGCTCTTCTTAAAACTAATTTGAACACAATTATTTGATTGGTCTTTAAATTTTTACAAAGTGTTTCAAATTATCCGATCGAATTACATATTAGAATCGATCTAAACTGTTTGAATTATATTTCAATTTTTCTTGTTTAGTTTAATTCAATTCTTTTTTTAAAGACCTATGCTTATAGTAAATGAAAAAAAAAGATAAATATTAAAAGTTTTTTATCTCTCTTGCCCAAAATCAGAGAAGGATAAACAATATATAGCCTAACAAACCTCGTAGGAAATAACTTTACATATGTAGGGTCAACATGGATTATAATATAGTAAAATATTTATTAATATTCAGTTTATTTAGTTCAAGTGTATGATTTTATAATCGATTTGATAACCTAGCATAAAATTCAGTTTTGGTTCAAACAGGTAGAACTAAAAAACAACCGAACCATTTTATCTGAATGTAATCAGTTTTCATGATTTTTTTTTTCTTTATCCGAATAATGTTTCACGTCTAAAAAAGCTCTACATATGCCAAGTTAGCACCAGATAATACCGTTTAGTGCCAACGCAGCCATGCCGTTCAGATTGCCTGAAGTAGACTAACAGTAAATGCGTTAGAATTTTAAGACTGAAATAGACAATTGAAAAGATTTAGGACTCAAATAGAAATATGTGCCAACGTTTAGGACTGATTGTGCTTGTTCCACAATTAATTATCATTATGATGAGTGATAACCACTCATAAGTCATAACATTGATTTTAGCCTCATGAAAATATTTAAAGCAAAGCTACTAACTTCGATTTTTGAAAAGCGCTCGCAAAGATCAAGGGAGTTTTTGATATTATAGGTACCATATAATCACTTTCTGGTTCAATGTGGCTTGACGGTTTAGTAATTGATCAGCCCAAGTTGATTAATATTGTTGCCTTTGTTAATGGCCTATTTCCAGCTTAAAGCGCAATAATCATATCATTGCTCCATGTTGTTTCTGGAATTACCAAAAGTTGAAACCTCTCTCTCTCTCTCTCTCTCTCTCTCTCTCTCTCTCTCTCTCTCTCTCTCTGTATATATATATACTATATAAGTTGAGCATTGAAGACGCAAATATACAATATATATATATACACACATACACACGACACATGACATGTCAACTTTTTTTCTTTGGTTTTTGTAATTTTGTTTTTCTTTTCTTTCCATTTTTGGGGTTTTATGAAGAAACCCAATTCAGTGTTTCTCCTACGGATCAGTACAAACACACAGTGGTGGTATCTCTGGAACAGAGTATAGATAGATACTCATGAATACATATATGTGATCAGTACGTCCTCAGCAAATTCCAGGCATATTTTTCCAGTTGGCGGAAGCCAGGTGAGAAGAAGATGTGTTTACAGCTATTGCACTATCTTGGGTGGGGTTGTCGGGAAATGGGCCACCGGCTGAGGCTATTCTGTTGCCTGTGTACCAGTCAGGAAGTGGCGTCGCCGAAGGGAAGTTGGTGAGGAGGCTGGACAAGTCGTCGTCCATGGAATTCATCTCCTCCGATGCTGCCTCGCCTTGTTTCGATCCTGAATCAACCATACCAATTTTATGATTTCCAAAACCATAGATATATATACGTTAACAGCATTAATATTTTTCGTAGTTTTACTCAAAGTCTAGATCTACAGCTGATGTGGTTGTTGCCTTATTATTATAGTATTATTTTTTTTTCCCTGTAGAAAGAAAATATTATATATATGTAAAGCAGCTGATAAGGAATGGTGACATTTAAAAACAAAATGGATTGTTGCCTATTGGCATATGATTACTATATCATATCTATCAGGCTCAAGTCCTACATAACCTGTACTTAGGAATTTCACACCTTTATAAAGTCGCCGATAAAAGAGTTACTAAATTAGTCAATCATCCTTTATATGATTTTATTAGGCACTAAAGAAAATGAGAAGAAGAGGAGGAGGAGTCGTCCTGATCTACCTTATGAGGTTTGGTGCACAAACCCTAAGACAATCTTCCGCATTCATATAAAGAGGTTGATGTGGCATGGCATGTGCAAACTTTGTTACATCAATTAATAGCTTTGGTAGATCGGCGTGGCATGACTAGTAGTATACTCGCAGAAAAATAAACAAGCAACCCCACTCCACTAAGCTATATATGCCATTTTACATTTGATCAGCTTATCAAGGAGCAACGTACATCACAAGACATAAAACAACTCTCTAGGAGAGTATACATGACATATATAACTCAACAAAACAACCAATCAACAGCATTCCACCTATTGCTTTTTTTTCTTTCTTTGAGAAAAAAAAATTGGCATACATGTATATAGTTTACCCTATTGTGTACTTTGATTTGGAGTGAAATGAGCAAACTCAGAACTTACCAGTGGAACAGACATTCCTGTCTTTCTCATTAAGCATGTCCGTATTACTCTGCGCATCTCCAAATAGAGACTGAGAACCCATCAAAAACTCATCAAGACATGCACCATTTCTCTGATCTTTGTCATTACAATAATTAGTGGAATCATGGGGCAGGCTAATGCCACCCATGAGCAATGAGCTATAGCTCAAACCATCGTCGCATGGTGGCGAGAACTGGCCGTTCAAGTTTTGATTAGTACCGTACAGAGCAGTTGAAAAGGAAGGAACTTGAGACAACGGAAACACTAATCTTCCCTTTTCGGTGTGGTTGGTCCTGTCGCAATATTGGAAGTTGAAGTTATTGTTGGTGTTGTTGATGTAACTCGGTATTATGGGATGGTGATTCCCATAGGTATCGAAAGTGAAATTATTAGGAGAGAAATTGTAAGCGGTATGTCCAGTAGTCTTTTGGCGTTGAGAAGGAGGTAAACTGGAATTAGGCGGAGAACAACAAGAAATAGGTCTCTTTCGGCCTGCCAATAATTGGTCAAATGGGTCGCGGTGGAATTGTTGTTGCTGGACATGGTGACAAAATGCAGGTGTTGCCTCTTCTCTAATATTCTCCTGAGGGTAAATGGGTAGACCAGCTCTTTGCCTTCGTTTTAATCTAGTATTCCAATAGTTTTTTATCTCGTTGTCCGTCCTCCCCGGTAACTGCATATAAGTTTTCTTGCAATATTAACATATATATAGTACAGTATATGGCAAAATAATGGGTATAATATATAGGTAGTAAGTTGTTTCTCTCTTTTTTCCTTTGGTGGCATAAAATGTTTTAAAAGCTATTCCATTTTAGCCCGGACATCTCTATGAAAATGACAAACATTGATGATTTAGAAGGAAAATTTTATTGTGATGTCCCCATCTCATCTCATGGTGCTGCTGATTTGAGATTAATGATTACGCAAGTTAAGTTGGGAGGCAGTTTTGTTAGTTGGTGATGAAATGAACCAAACCTGAGCGGCCATGCGGGCCCATTTGTTGCCAAGCTTGGCGTGAAGTTCGATAATGGTGCGCTCCTCCTCGGGGGAGAAAGCGCCTTTCTTGAGATTGGGCCGCAAGTGGTTGGCCCAACGGAGGCGGCAGCTCTTGCCGCACCTCATGAGCCCAGAGTTCTTCTGCACCGAATTCCAATTCCCCTCCCCGTGCTTCTGCACGTACTCCGCTAATATGGCATCCTCCGCCGCCGTCCACGGCCCCTTCTTCATCCCCTGCCCGCCGCTCCCCTCCTTCTCACTCATCTTCTTATGCCTTTTATATTGATTACTCCTATATATACACGCACCCGCACAAGTATATAGTTCGATTTTTCGTCGCCGCCAGCCACCAGCCCCCAAACCCTGTTCCTTGGTTTGAGGTTGCTCTGGCTTGGGTCCCAAATTATGTGTCAATGCGGCGCAATTCTACCCTGCGTCGATGTGTTTTTGCTCTTTACTCTTTTTTTTTTTAAGAAAAAGGGGGGAGGGGGGGACAGGGGAGGGTTAAAGGTTTAGAAGCACTACCGGATGATCAAATTAATCGTCAATATGTAGGTAGTGTTAATTTTGTGTCCCCTCCCTCCGATGGTGAGAGAGGTAAAAGAGAGGGAGTAGTTTAGTTTAATGAATGATTGAGCCCTGTTTGCGTTGGTTTTGGAAGGTGGGATTAGAAAGGGAAGGGGGCATTTGAATTTGGGGGCGGGGGAAGTTAGAGAATGCTTTTGGAGGGATGCATGGAATATACAGGGAAATTAAGGAGGACTAAGTGCGGAAAAATGGTGGTCCTGTGCGTGGCCATGCCATAGAAGGAAAACAGGGCTGCCAGGGTGCCTTTTTCTGGGGCACAACCTGCGTTTAGGATTACAGGCCTTACCTTTCATTTCGCTCCGACTTTCATGCTTTACGCTACATTATGTTTCTTTCTGCTTTCCAATCCAAGTTTATTCTTTTTTATTGAAAAAAAAAATCAAGTCTATTCTAATTTATAGATTGCTATGCAACCTGCGCAAAATCAATACTTTAATATGTAAATCATCATAAAATGTCACAATCTTACCGTATATGTTGTACCAATCGGCCCATATTGGTCCTAACAAATTTAATTTTAGGCCTAACAAATTTGTCATATTTTTTTCATTTGGGTCCTAAAAGTTTTGAACTTTTTAAATCAGTTCTAAAAACTTTGTTAAAGTGTTAACAATTATTTTTATACTTATCGAACGACAATTACTAAACATGAATATGCTTTATAGAGGAAAAAAAATTGATAATTTAAATGGTTCATTAATTGTCAAAAAACTATTCTTCATTATAAATTTATTATAATATAGTTAATAAATTATTTAAACTGTAATTTTTTTAAAAAAATTGGTTTCAAAAGCTATCAATTCGAGGGCTAACTATTTATACAGTTGCAAAGTTTTTGAACTCATTTAGAAAAGTAAAAAGTTTTAACAATAATTGTTTATGCAATTGTAAAATTTTAGAACTCATGTAGAAAAGAAAAAAAAGGACTAAAATGTAAAAATATGTAAAATTTTAGAACTAAAAGTTTACTTTTCCCTAAAAAGGAATGTGAATAAACATATCTTTCATGATAACAGCAACAGATTTGTCTGTGGCACATAGCCCAGTTGGCAGCGTACTCGGACATCCATTTCCGTTAATAGGGTTCGAGTCACGCTAGGTACTTTGTACATCATTCTTTGTTAATTTGCAACTTGATGCCTTCAAGGTTTCAAGAAGTAGGTAGATATACTCCTAACTTTTCTTGATATCTCTCTAATATCATACATACCTTATACATGATTTTACACACACACACACACACATATATAAACCAGCAACAAATTCATATGAATTGGTCAGTCCACACGGGTTACTAAGTGTGCAAAATTATATTGCCAACTAAATACTACTTCAATTTTTTTAGCACCATTTAAATATTTTTATCTAAGTTTGACTTAAAATTTATTTATATTAATATTAGGTAAAAATTTTGGAAAAAATTATATTTAAAAACCATAGGTTGTTTAGTTTCTAAAATAAAATTTTAATTTTTTTTATCAAATATTAATGTAAATAAATTTATGTTAACAAATTGAAATCGTGCAAAATGAAGGAAAGAGTACTAGTTATATAATTATTTTTTCAAAAGTAGTATTGCTTATATATCCTTTTCCTTTTTTTTATAATAGTCAAAAAATTTATAAAAAAAAAGGAAATAATGATTACAATACTAAAAACACTAATGTATTTTCTAATTATTGTAATTGAATGTAAATGCAGTATTAAAAATAAAATATTTTTAATAAATGTGAATATACTACAAGAAAAAATATATAAGAGTGACTGAAAATTGTGACTGAATTTTTAGTTGCAGCTGACTTCAATTGTCGTTTAGTCACTCCATTGTAGGCCACAAGTAGAGAGCAACTAACTAGCCATTGAAAAATTCAGTAGCCCCTAAATCAATCGCTAGTCAGTCGCTTCACTCAAATATGGCACAAGATGTGAATATTTTATTTCTAAATTATCTCCCTCTCCCCATAACTTTATCTCTGATTTGTTTTTCCTCTCTCTCCCCACTTTTATCTCCAATCTCCTCTTTGTCTTCTTCTCGTTTCCTCTAATCTCCTCTTTCTCTCTCCTACTTGTTTTCCTCTGATCGCCTCTCTTTCCTCCGTCTCCGACCAAAGTAGCTACTCCTCCTTCACCGACAACAAGCTCCACATGTAGAGACTCCCCCTTGATTTGCTTTAGATCTGCGCTTGATTTGTAGAATTACCTCATTTTGCCTCAAATTCAAGCTTCTCCACCCTTTAATTCCTCATTTCTCTTTTTAATTTTCTATTCGATTTTGACAAAATTCACTGAAATTGAAGGCCAAAAAATTGGCTTCAATGACAACATGTGTGTGTATGTTAAGCCCTAGAGAATTGCGGCATCAATTCGTCTAGACCTAGCGTCCTGACAAATATGTGTATGGCAAGCACCATCGGCTAATGATGGTGTTCAGGTGTCAATCCATCGAGCCCCAAACATGAAATTAAAGGAAATAGAATTTCAAAATAAATGAAATAAAACTAAAAACATAAAATAGAATTTGAAATAAATAGAGTGACTGAACTATTCAGTTGTTCAAAGTAGTCGTTCATTATTCGCTCTTGACTAATGACTAGGTTTATTACAATTGAAATTTTTTATGCCTTCGCGTCACTAGTTACAATTGGATGTTTAGTCACTTTTTTACTTTTATCTTGTAGTGATATAATCATTTTTTATATAAACTAAGTATATGAAATATATTCATATATACGGTGTATATAAGATTAAAATTCTCAAGACAATCTATCAAGAAAAAAAAATTGAGACAAACATGAATCTCACATGAATGAGTAGAACTCCCAACACTAGAAGTATGTGTAATTGATTATAGTGGAATTCTATGCATACGACACAATTTAAATATTATGTAACTTAATTTTATGGTTTAGATGTTCAGGTGCTTTGTGGGTTTAATTGTATAATTCCATTTGAAGGGGGAGCAAATGTTATTCTTGTGGACAAACAAACATTACGCATGAGCCTAGCCACTGGCTAGTGCCTATTTGTAATCCTTCTTAATTTTAATTCAATTATTTTGCAGTTAAAAAAAATGGATAATAAGCATGGTAAGAAAACAATAGTGTATGAAGTTCTGTAGCTAATTAAACTTTATATTCATACATTGGACAATGTTGAAGTGTGACTTTTTAGGAGAATGATAATGTGAAATGGATACGAAGGAAGCTTATTTGAATTAAATCTTGTGATACCCACAAAATAAAAATAAAAAATAGCTTTCATAATTCAACTTAGGCTTAAGCCTAACAAGAACAATTAGGCTTAAAAGACATTTAAACCTAGCCAACTATGCTAGCCCATGTAGGACAACAACCTACATCCTCCTAAAGGATAGGGATGGAGCTGAACTCACATAGGATAGTTGCACATCAAATTTAACGATGATTATACTATAGGACTTATTGTCTTATCTAATAGCCTTCATTGCATGGGCTTCAACTCCAAGGTCCATTTAAATACATCACTATTCGTAAATGATATATCGATTGCTCTCCTTTGAGTTCTATCATCTTGAATTATTACTTACTTGAGCGACTTAGTTCTTTCGTCGATACCTACTTTAACACCCATTTTGTTGCTTGTAGATCAAGGTCCATTTTACTATTACCAAGATTGAGACCCAAGGTCCTAAGCATATTCAAAAACTTTATAAATGATGGTTTAAATTTGGGTAAATACTTTCAAGAGTTCCTTAACTTATTTTCATGTTCTAAATGAGTATTATACATTAAATTTATCTTATCGAAGTACCCAATCTCATTATGCTTGTTCTCATTTGGTATTTTCCATTCATTTCACTATCAAAATAGATGAAAATTGGTGAAGTGTCATATTTTTAGCCCAATCAATAGCGAATGACACATATGTGAATCACATTTGTCATCAACATTAATGATGTGGCATTAATTAAAAATAAAATAATCTTAAAAATAATAATTTAGGTCATCTAGCTTTTCCACTCAATAATTCTAGACCTAAACTTCTAAATCTACTATTTATACCCCTAATCTCATTCAATGAACAAGAGACAATTTCTAAACCTTAAACTTTTCAATTCCAATCAGACAAACAACTCAACCACCAAGTAAAATCAGATGAATGAATGAATTAGATAAACAATGATAGGAGGTATTAGGATCTGATTCATTTTAGAAATATAGAAGAAAATGGAGAAAATGTGGCATGTTCATCACAATTCTAATCTAATAACGAGTTGGCCTGTTCATCGCTCAAATCCGAGTGTTTGTGTTAATGAGGGTGGTAATGGCGAAATGGTGATTCTAGCCTTCGTCTTTGTGGAAGCATAAAGGGTTGCTAGTTCTAATTTCAAAACCCACCGATCCCATTGGTGTAAAGGGCCACTAGATATGCTCTTGAATTATGGTGGTCTTTACGGGGCGGGTTTGATGCCGACTTTGAGAAATGGCAATGAAAATTATGACAAAGGTTGGAATCGACAAAGAAATTGCTAGAATTAGTGGAGGAAAGGATAGATTAGGCAGAGAAGGAGTCGACGTGATGGAGGAAGGGTTGGATTCAAGCGGATGGCGATGGATTTGTCTTCCCTATTTTGTGAAAGCCGTTGTGTTGGTCCAAGTGCAACCAAGAGGGGGGGTGAATTGGTTGTATTCCAAAAATAATCCCCAAATGAGTTCTTGAAGTCTCAAACTGAACTTGAGCTTAAAGTACAATGATTAA